>JADPWL010002900.1:0-15821 GCA_019059595.1 Marasmia exigua | reverse complement strand
CCTGTAGTGAAATATGAATTTAGTTTTGGCAGTAGGAAACGAATAAAATTGTAGTGCATTATAAAGGCATTCTAATGAAACTTAGTTTAAGGGAGATGTATTCTCATTTTTATGTTAGGCAAACAACAATTTGAATGCCAGGATAAAATTCGGTCACTCTTCTTGTGAATTGAAAGAATCACTACGAAAATTCTTTATATAATCATGCAAATCAAATCATGATTTCTGCCTTCTATAATTTTTAATAGTGCAAATGTAATGAATTCCATTTTGTATAATTGTATTCTTGTACTTGTATGATGAAATGTATTATGTAATCGTAAAACGTTACGTATTTGTAACTATGTATGTATAATATAACCTAAAAGCTGATTGTATTGGTATCAATTAGTTTTAAGTTGGTCTACTGTTCTCGTGAGAGAACTCTGTATATAGAAGCATATATGGATGTTTACCTAGACAATGAAACACGTAATTTGTAAACTTGATTTATTTATCAAAATAATGTAAAAAAATAGTATTTAAACAATCGATTTCAATATATTACATAGTAATAATGATGGTTTCATTACATTCCTAAGCATTTATTTGTCATGATTATTTACATTTGGCAATACTCACTAGATGAGAATTCTTACAATTATTTAGATTGTTATATCACTTTCTCCATTCGCTTTCCTTCAGTCCAAAAGGATAGAATGAACCTGCGGGCCCACGACGAAACCGTCACAAACGTCGTACAAACGAGAATATACCTACCTGTCACATCCACACAAGGGAAGTTTCGTTGTAGGCCGCTTATAAACTTAGTTTTTTCCATATTCGTACTTTAGAATATTTTTTCATTGGCAAAAAACTACTAACAAAATGATATCTAATAACTTATTTAGTGGCATTCCGCTTTGTTTAAATCAAGTAAAAAGTTTCTCCAGACTTCTTAGGATGCAACGGCTGAGGATGTTTACGTTCAGTAAAGAGTCTAGTAGTCTCATACTTAAACGATTCTTAACTCTAAGAGCTACTCAAACACGATGCTGTCGACGTAGAAAGTGTGGACATAAGCAACTTCGACAGACAAAAAGGGCGGGCATACACGCAGGGCCTTGCTGTGGACTTTAGGCCCACTCCCAGCTGTGGACGAGGGGCGCGAACGTCCACTTGTCGGGGTGCCCAACGTGAGTTATTTTACTCCCCAAGTCGAAACTGCTCCACCTGTAAATTGATATTAAGAATACTTAGTATACATAGAATAATAACAAGACTAGAAACCTAGTCTGTGCCCACTGTTTGACGCAAGTCAAACGGAGCCGTACGGCTCCAGACGCCCGCATCGCTCCGCAGTCGTCAATGTCAATGCTTGTCAAACGCATCTCGCGAAAATTAATTAACTATGACGATTTGTGCGGTCAAACTTTGTCACAATGATTCGGAAAAGCATAAGAAGTGTAATACATCACTTTTCACAGGTAAGCCTTCAATATTTCATAGTATGTTGTGTTTTATAAGCTAAAAATACAAACGATTTATTAAAATGCTCAGTGTTGCCTGATAATGAAAAAAATATTTTCCCCATTTCAACTTTTGTAAGATTTCATTGCTCCAACTAATTAATTTAATCGGTTGCTACTGATGTTTACAGCGTAAAGCAGTGTCTCTACTGTGTTTCGCTGCGTGAGTGCGGGTACGGGAAGCCCAATCCGGGAATGGGAGGTTTAAAGGTTGGTAGCACTTGTGACTCCACCGAGTGTCACTGGACGGCGGCAATTTCTTACCATTAGGTGTTCTGTCTGCTCGTCTGACACTATACATAAAAATAAACGTTATTTCCACACAGAGAGCCTCAAAGCTGGCCTCAAAGAGAAACTATTTGAAGAAAACAGATACAGTGGTAAGGGCATAAAAATTGGAAATGCAAGGCTATAAAACTGTAAAAAAAAACATATTAAAAATAAATACGTAATGTACGTACAGTTGTAAGTACTAAAAATTATTTCAAAGCTGTAATTGAAAGTGTGGGAAAAACTATCGGTTTTTTATCTGTATTTTTACTTGAAACTTTGATTGTAAATATCTCTGTAAGTTTTTGGTATTTTTAGCGATTTAATTTTTTTTATTTATATGTGTTAAAATCACTGCTATTGTCATCTGCTTATCCATGAACATAAATTAGCTTGAGTAGAACTGAGAACTTTTATATGTTAATAAATAAATAAGCAAAATATTATGCAATTGGTTTATTCATTTAATAATTTAAAATTTTAAGATTTATGTAAATTGATGTGTTTCTGACAGTGCAATACACGGATCCACATTTTACACGAATTAAAACTCACCCTGATAACCATTAAAATAAGTAGGTAAGCTCTTTATTTATTTATTTCTTATTCATTATTGTATTCTCAAGGCATCATAAATATCAAACATAACTTGCCAACTAATTTTATAATCACAGTTAGGTAGATACTTGTAAGCGTTGTTCTAGGTTCTATTAAAAACAGTACAGTTACTGCAATAACCATTTCCCATGTTTTAGGGAAATATGTTGTGACTGGTAACATTAATTAGCATTTTTATGTTGATACTACGTATGCAGTACCAACTTGAAAAACCAAATTTGTGCTTCAAATTTGAGGTGACAGCAATAAGGAAACTATCCTTCTAGTCTTGTTATTATTCTAAGTTAGTATATATGTAAAATAAGACATGATTGTTCTCTTAGGGATACTATGACGTAGGGGAAGATGGAGCTAAATCCATTTGGGGGAAACTGCACTTTGGTCTGGGCGGCTACTACATGTTTACACAAAAAGAAAATCTAACAAGTAAATTGGAATTGGAAAAAAATTGGTCGCCTGCTGCGCTATGACCCATCGTAGTGATTATATTCTCTTTGGACTCATCTTGGTGAGAAGAACCGCAAACATAATTTGCATATCTCATGTCATGGATAGAGCTACCTAAGCAAGCCATCTATACTTCATCTATCTACTTCTAAGCTTGAAAAGAAGAGAGTGTCTAAACTGTGTTGAAAGTAAACGCTATAAGACTCACGCGAACGGCGGCACGCCCCTGCTGGCGTTGTGGGCGGGGCTGGCGACGGCCACGAACTGGTGGGCGGCGCGCAGGCGCGCGCTCGTGACCTTGGCGTCCGTGGCGCCGTGGCTGCGGTGCCCCAGCGCGCGGAACGGGTACGTGCCTGGCGAATACACAACAGCGCGCTTGCAATCAGGTCAACCCGAGAACGCATACATCCGTCATTGACAGCTCTCTACCTGTACAAACGATGGTAGCTTAGTGATTTAGAATGCGCCTTCCATTTGGGGAGACCGGGTTCGAATCCGAGTATGTAAATATTTCTACCATTAGCGCGACGGCGAGGGAAAACTGCAGGTTTCGGATAGTTTCTGAAAATCCTATAAGCGTGTTGCTGCGAGGTGTATGTCAACGCGTTAAGGCCCACTGGTCGCTCACCGTTGCAGACTGTAGGGCGAGTCATATTAATATGTGCTCTATGTTTACCCGTTAAGGTTCACAATCGCTCACTGTTGCCCGGGTTAAGCTCGTTGCGGGCAGCTATGGTGTTGTTGCTGTGAGCTCTTTCCTCATCTCATTAGTGAACCTTAACGGCTCACTAATGCTCACCGTTCCAGCTTGTAGGTCGAATCGTATATCGTTGTGTGTTCTATGTCCACGCGTTAAGGTTGACAATCGCTCACCGTTAACCGGGTTGAGGTTATTATAGGCAGGTCGGTGTCGGGCTCGTGTGAAGTTGGGCGTTGACGGTGTGGTGCAACAGGCTGTATGCTTCCATTTGCATGGGCCTCCTAGGTATATTATATCGTCTACTGGACAAGGTCGCGTTGATGCGTTGATGCTGTGAGCTCTATGCCCACCCGTAAAGGTTCACAATCGCTCACCGTTGGCCGGGTTGAGCTCGTTCCGGGCAGCTATAACTAATAATAATAGTAATAAAATTTATTGAAAAATTTTTAGGACATAAAAGACTTAAAATCTACTTAAACTTAGGGAACAATTTTAAGTTTACTGCCTAAACTAGGAATTTCCTGTATCTTAGGCAGAAACGAAGAGAAAAAGGACTTAAATTAACAAATTAATTTTAGCAATAAAACAAAACATAAAAACATCAAATTAACTAACGTTAAACTACGAAATTACCTAATCTAGCATGAATGTAAATAACACAAATACCTACTAGTGAACGTGATGGCGTGTTGTTAAGGCTCACTATAACTCACCGTTCCAGCCTGTAGGGCGAGTCGTATATTGTTGTGTGCTCTATGCCCACGTGTTAAGGTTCACAATCGCTCACCATTGGCCGAGTTGAGGTCGTTGCGCGCGGCGATGGCGTTGCAGGCGCTGTAGGGCGGGTCGTATTGTTGAAGTGTGCTTTATTCCCACGTGTTAAGGTTCACAATCGCTCACCATTGGCCGGGTTGAGGTCGTTGCGCGCGGCGATGGCGTTGCAGGCGCTGTAGGGCGGGTCGTATTGTTGAAGTATGCTCTATGCCCACGTGTTAAGGTTCACAATCGCTCACCATTAGCCGGGTTGAGGTCGTTGCGGATGGCATTGCAGGCGCTGTAGGGCGGGTCGTATTGTTGAAGTGTGCTTTATGCCCACGTGTTAAGGTTCACAATCGCTCACCATTGGCCGGGTTGAGGTCGTTGCGCGCGGCGATGGCGTTGCAGGCGCTGTAGGGCGGGTCGTATTGTTGAAGTGTGCTTATGCCCACGTGTTAAGGTTCACAATCGCTCACCATTGGCCGGGTTGAGGTCGTTGCGCGCGGCGATGGCGTTGCAGGCGCTGTAGGGCGGGTCGCAGGCGGCGCAGCGAGAGAGCGGGTCGTGCTTGTAGTCGTTGTACCGCATCGTGTAGTACATGTCCCGCAGGTTCTTTATGCCAGCCTGGACAGGAACAAAATAGGCTATCCCAATGATAAATAATGCACTTAAAAAGTTTTCGACAGTCTTCGGGTTGGACTCGAACTCACGATTTTTTGCTAACCGGGCAACTGTTTTACCACTAAGCTACCGGAGACCGTGGTATGCTGACGATACGACGAAGAAGAATGTCGAAAAATTTTAAGTGCATTATTTACCTACATAAGATTAAATTGCAAAAGACCCAAAAAATCATATTCCACTGATTTCTAAAAACTTTTAAGTGGAAGTGCTCGGCTTCGGCATATATGGGCCGGATTCGACCGGAGTGAACAACAGCCATTCTAAAGTAAAATAAAAGTAAATTATCAGCCTATAAACCGTCCCACTGTAGGGCAAAGGCCTCCATCATAGAAATCAAGTCATCGCTACTATGATGGGATTAGGCTTAATCACCACGCTTGCCAAATGCGGATTGGTGATCACAATCCCGAGCTATGTTCGAAAAATTCGATATATACCTTTGCTCGACCCGGGACTCAAACCCAGGACCCCGAGATCATGGCCCGGTACTTAAATCATTAGACCAACGGGGCGTTGCCAGCCTGGACAGGAATAAAATAGGCTATTCCACTGATTTCTAAAAACTTGTAAGTGGGAGAGCCACGTTACGGCATGAATTGCCCCGGCGCGACCTGAGTAAACCACAGAATACATGCTGCCATGCTGAGCTTTTTATGTGATAAGTGGCAGACGAGCAAATGGATGATCTGATGGTAAGAGATCGTAGCCGGCCATGAATACCCGCAAAAACTATTAGGTTCGCGCTGCCAACCTTTTAACCATCCTTCCCTCCCATCCGAATTGGGCCTTCGGTATCCTCACTCTGTGAGGCCGTGATAACACTACGTTCGAGCCAGCCGATTCATGCATATCAGATTCATCCGCGCTGTACAGCCTTAGATCAAGTGACTCACTTCGGGAAATATTTAAAGTAATAAATATTTTAACCGTGGCTTCCCAATTTATCCTCGACTGCATTATGAATGTATATAAGTGTTCTCTATGAACCTAAATTGAATATTTATTTATTTATTGAGTAATGCATCATGTACAATGTCAACAGATCTTTAAATGTAATGGTAAGTAGATACATGTACCCTGTTAGGGTGTAGCAAGATTAACAGTATACTAGTTTCGTCATTAGTGATTAGCTTAATAGATAACAGTGATTACGCAATTTAATACATTAACAATGGACAACATTTCAAATTTTTAACAAGTCCATATTGTTTTTTTATATGAAAGTAGACATAAAATGAACAGACCCATATTTTTTCTTTTTTCAAAATTTGTCCATTTTCATGCATAAAATAATTACAAATACAAATACAAATACAAAATATTTATTTCATCGAAACCATTACATACAGTTGAATGACACGGGTTGACCTTTTCTATTAGGAGCGAGGAGCACCTGTGTCAGAAAAGGCCCCTCTTCCTTAACACAATCGTACAAAATTTATGGTACAACGAAACAAATTTTGACCAAATTAGAAATGAAGTTGTGTGTGTGTGTGTGTGTGTGTGTGTGTGTGTGTGTGTGTGTGTGTGTTAATGTGTGTGTGTGATGTATGTAGAAGATGTAATAAAAATAAAGTAAAAATTGAATAGATATCCAGGTTAATAGTTCAGCTTTAGAAAAGATTCGGTCTCTTCATAATCTAATGTTTTAAGCCACGTTGTAACTTTCGGTTTGCATTGCCGTCGAGTTAGGGAGTGGATTTGTAGGATTTTGTTACACTTGTTATAGAGATAAGATGAAATATATTTAAACTGAGAGTTTGCAAATTTTGAGCGTGTATAAACCGGTTTAGCAACATTGTAGTTTCTACGTTTCTTACTAGTATTTGTGTTAATTTCTATTTTTGTGTGTTCAGATAAGATAATGTGAAGGATAAAAAGTTTTCTGATGGAAAGAACGTCAGTAAGAATGTATAAAGATTTTGTTGGGAACCTGCGCTTTTTAAAATGGGACACCTTGAGTAAAGCTCTTTGGGCTCTTTCTACATCTATAAGTTTAGTTTTTGCTGCGCCTCCCCATACTGTTATGCAGTAGATGGAGATGGATTGGGCAAGGGCAACGTAAACCTGCTTAATTAGGGATTTTGACGCAACGTGCCACGTGCAACGTGTAATTATTGAAGTTCTTTTTATTCTAAATAGACGTAAGCGCCAAATGACGTCATCGGACGGCTGATACAGCGATATTCCTTTGCTTCAATCATGTCTTTAATATAAGTGAATAAAAAGACGGTTATTAAAAAAATTCAAAAAGCGGAACTATCTAGTGATATTTAAATTTATATGTATAATGTCTTGTTTTTTTATTTAATATTACGTTAAAGTTGATGTCCAGTAAATACTGCATTAATCATGTACTATTTATATAATATTATAAATAAGTAAACAAAAATTATTTTGGTTTTGACTTCTCCGTACTCCAGATAAGGATTTGAAATAATAAACATTGAAAGTTTTATTCAGTACATTTATTTATCAATAAAGTCACACAGTAATTTTATTTTCTAAACACCATTTTTTAATACACAATACATTTTTCAACGCACAATATTTGTTATTTCTATGAGTAAAACAATTAAATGATATTACACCTTTACAATACATTTCACTTATTTTCTTTAAATTAGGTATGCCCTTACCACTGATATCGATTACATTCGTATGGTTACATAGCTCTTTTACCCATTCGG
The DNA here is from genome assembly GCA_019059595.1 of Marasmia exigua. Classification (NCBI taxonomy): domain Eukaryota; kingdom Metazoa; phylum Arthropoda; class Insecta; order Lepidoptera; family Crambidae; genus Marasmia; species Marasmia exigua. Next base: position 8,148 of record JADPWL010002900.1, on the reverse strand, counting down.
TTTTCTCTTCGCCTTTCACTACAATTTTGCAATCTTTCAAATAGAGTTTAATAATTCTTCTAAATTCTCTATAGTCTATGTAACCCTCACTCCATCGAAATCCTCTATTTGTTTCTGTCCACAAAACATTTTTCTTCTCCTTGTCAGTTAAGGTAGAATATGGGTATGGAGGTTTGATCAAATATAGTTGGGTGTGTTCTTGTGTGGCTACAGCTAGTTCTTTAACTATAAACTCATTATTCCGATCTTTAAAGCCTTGTAAGTCCACAATAACCGTATTGCTGTTCATGATAGTTTCTTTACAATATTACTTAAAGGCTTGTATTCAAACATGCAATCGTTCAGTATCAAACAATAGGCAGCGGTCTGATCGGGTATTTCCGCATCGGCTTCTATTTCCACACGTACGTCGATTGATCCCTTCAGGGTTTCGTGTTGTCGAGAACAGTCAACAACGAACAAGGGGGCAATATTTTTAAAATCTTTTAAACCCATCAATGGTCCAGCTCGGCGTCCGTAATAAGACTGTTGAAATCTTGCATATTGTTCGTATATTAATGAATATTTGTTTTCCGAGAAACTAATATTCAGGCTTTCGTATGGATAATAAGTTGAATTTAGGAAAACCTTAACGTCCCGTATTGAGCAATGATCGAATTCTGCCATTGACATAGTAGCATTTTGTTTACGATTCGTTTGCAAAGCAATAACAACTATTCGCGGTTTTTCAATCTGTGATGAAGTTTTAATCGACCAAGTATGTTTCTGGGTTTTAGGTAATAATGGATATTCATACAAGTCCCAATTACGAAATGCAACTGTTATTGCTCGGTCTCTTTCTAAGTGTTTCAACAAATTAATTCTTTCGCGATCTGATACTTTAACATGTGGAACTCGCCAGACAATTTTGTTTATTATTATATCTTGTACAACTTCGCCAGCATTTAACTTCAAAGCATTAAGATTTGCGTTACTTCTTAAAAGAACTAGTTCATGTTTACAATTCATAATTATTTTTTCATAGTCTTCTGCGAAACCTAATACTTTATTTAGTGGAATAGAGGCTGCAAATACGACATTATTGGTATTGGATATACCTGTAGGAAACCAGCCCCAAACGTTTGCACATTTAGACTCATTATCATTTAATGATAGATAAGATTTAATTGTGGTTGTAATGCCTGCATTTTTTATTCTGTATATTTCTATACCGTTTATTTCATAATGAATGTCTTGAAATAGAAATAATGCTGGATTATTAACAAAATGCTTATTTGATACTCTTTCCTTTTCTTTTGTAGTAGTGTTGTGTTTATACACATCGGCTCTGCCCTCAATATACAAACTGCTGAGAGCAGGTAACACGTACAAGTCTTGCTGATTAATGGGTATGCGTATTTCATCGTTCTTGTTGAAACTTGTCACATATGGCTTGTACGAATGGAATTCAAAACTTTCAATACTGTTATCGTATGACGGAGATTGAGTAACATTTAAAACGTTCATTTTATCAAACCAAGTGTCTTCAAAAATGCTTTGTTATTTTTGATCAGCTTCTTTTTAGACTGTGGTGGTGCTCTTTTATGCAATGTTCTTTTAGAACTGATTTGATTTTGAAGAGTAGCTGGGTTTTTATTGAAATTTAACATTTTTTCTTAAAGTGTAAATACAGCTGTATCTCTTCGTCGCATAGGTTAATTTCTTTATTTTCTCCGTCTAACAGTCTTATATTAATAGCACTTATTGATCTTTGATTAACAGGAAAGTAAATTAAGTTTTTAGGTATTTCAATAATTCGGTAACCAGGTGGTACGTTTGGCACAAATTCGTAAATTATATGACTTGCTTCTCCGTTCACAAATGATCCGCTCACAACATCACATTCGATGCAAACGATTGTTGTTGACACAATGTTGACTGGATACCGAGACTCCATTTTTATATTAGCTTTTACAGTTTCAAAGCCAAAACCCAAGATTTTACCAATCAAATCTGTTTGATCGAAGTAAACATCTTCTGAACAGAAAATACTCGTTTTCAAAGTATTGTTATTGGCAGTTAATTTCAATGTGGCATTTTTTATGTTATTCTGAAGATAATCACATATATCCTGTAATTAGTACGATCCTTCGGGTATTATGATTACTCCATCATTTCCGTAATGAAATTTATTGTTTCTTTCATCTATATTAGGAATAGAGTTAAATGTAGAAAAATACAGTAGACCGCACTCATACTCCTCATTTAATTGTAATGTAGGAGAGTAGTTTGTTATTGAAGAAGCGTCTCTACCAGTTATCGACACAGTGAAAGACATGTTTGTACTAATAGAAAATCTTTATTTTTTTCATTATTTAAATGATTTTTCCAATAGTTTTTTAAGAAACTTAAACAAAGATGTCCGCAATTCATAGTACCAAACTTTTGATATCGTACAAAATTATAACTAATTGACATGTTTCTTAAATAACTTACTAATTCTAATGGAGGCTTTAAGTCACCAAAACTATCAAAGTATTCGCAGTAATCATTTTGTTTGACGTAGGCTACCCAGTGTGTTCCTGGATTATCAGAGCTATCCAGATTTAGTACCGCACACTCAATTTTTCTTGGTTTCAATGGAAGTGTATCTGTCAAAAATACTCCTCGGAAATATGGAATGTTAGTAGCATGCTCTAATATGTCTAAATCTGTCAGGGCACGTCTCGGCAGCCGTTTAACTAGTTTTTTGAGGGGTTCAAATATAAGCCCGCACCTTTTTTATGTGGTTTGATGTACAATCCTTTGCCAAGAGCCACCGCTACCAACTTTCGATTATGACGTTCAGACTCTAGAAGACTTTTCTGAGTGGCCTTATAATCATTCACTGCTTTTGCTATACCTGCTGCTCCACCTGCTAAAGAACCCAAAGCCGACAAGCCCGCAAAGATGGGGATTAAAGGTAAAAGCCCTCCACATTTCGGTAAAGGAATACAGCGAGGCAACCGAGTTCCTTTTTTATTTTTGAATATTATTTTTGCCGCAGCGCATACATATTTAATAGCTGTATGACTGCCTTTGGTTTTTAACTTTTTAAGTTGAGATTTAATTTTTTTTACAGCGGCCATAAATGAACGTGCACCAGCACCTGCTTTGAGTTTTGCTTTCATGGCATTTTTTACTATCCATGATGCAACTTTTTCACCCTTCTTAGCATCTTTTGCATTTAATCTCTTCTTAGCCATATTCAAAAGTGTTTTATCAGCCTCTCTTCGAACGTTTAAATCGTAGTCGTCGTAAGCAATATCGTGGTACATACAAGCTTCGTCAAACTTATTTATACCTCTATCACCTCTTTTTAAACGGTTTTGTAACTTTGTCCCAGGACCACAAAATTGATATCCAGGTAAATGTAGCTCAAACGGTAGATTGTTAATTACGCTGTCAATAATACCACTTCCCTTCTTCATTGATATTCTTAGAATGAGTAGAATTAATTTTAAAAATATATTTATATTACAAAACTATCTCGTTCTTGTTTATCCAACTGTTTTCATTGTTACTGAGACCTAGCCATTTCACAAAGTAATTATTACCTTTTCTTTTGATAATCTTCTCAATGAGGTAAATATCCGGAAATTTAGTTTTTTGTAATTCATACTCATAAAAAGTTCCTAATATTTTTTGCTGATGCTTATCTTGCAAATGATAAGTTGGCGGATTAGTATCATTTACCTTTGCTACTGTGAATATTTCCGTTGATCAGTTGGGAGTGTAACCTTTGTAAAAATCTCCTTTATATTTACTTATACGTACATTATCATCTAATTAAAACTTGGGTTTTAAGTGAGTTCGATATCTATAAGCCTTGCTAACATTACAAATTACAACCGTTTCATTTGTCTTATTAACGTCATTGGGCTTAAATTTTGTTATACGGTGAGTAGTGCTGTTATAGTTATCTACAACAGTATTTAATAATTTACCCATCCATCGATAGCAACCGTATAAACTGAAAAGTTTAAACATGTGTGACTTTAACGTGCGTATTACTCTCTCTACAATAGAAGCTTTTTTCACGAAGTAAGTAGAATAATGCTTCACATTATATTGTTTTAAAAGTTGGCTAAAAATATCATTATAAAACTCTTTGCCAAAATCTGTTTGTAAATGTTTAGGTTTTCTAGATGATTTTTTAAATATCTGGTGCATTGCGTCGGTAACACATTTTTTATCTTTTAATTTTATGGGACCAACCCATACATACTTTGACAAAGTATCTATCACAACTAAAATGTACTTGTATCCCTTATTAAACTGTGAATATTTTTGTAAATCTATGAGGTCGGCTTGCCATAAGTCATCAATTCCTTTTATAACTGTGCATCGACGCGGGAAATTTCTTCTGGCCGCTTTGTGGAGTTCGTCAATTATGTTCTTTTTGCTCATTTTTGTTTATTTGCACTTGGATTAGATTGTCTATTTCCGACTTTGAATAAAATGATTTATTCAAATGTTCCGATGTACGGGTTTCCATTTTTATGCAATAATAAACTTATTACTAAATTGGTCTTTTCACAATTTGACGGACCACAAACAATACAACGTATTGTATTCGGTAGCAAATTTCCATGTCGCTTTGACTCGTTAGATGAAACAGGACAGATGCAGTCTAATTTTAGTGTTTCTTTTTGTTTAATAAACTTTATTATTTTGTTTATAACGTGACCGTAGTGTTGCGTTAGTCACATATTAATGAGCTAAAGCTTCAACGTTACCGTATTTTAAATCAACAGAGAGGAAATAACTTTTTAAAGAACGCAACACACATCCACAGTAAAACGCTGGAATTATTGGGCCTTTGAGCTTACGAGTGAAGTCGCGTCTGTGAGATAGAGTGCATAGTTAATAAGCTATTGCGAAAGAAACATGATTACTATTATACCGGAGGCCCGTGCCCCAGCAGTGGGTAATTAAATGGGCTGATAATGATGATGATGAACTATTAGGAAGGAGGTAGTATTTGGGAATACGAATTAACTTTTATCACTATACCACAAAAAAATTACAGTTAAATCAACCTATCTCAAAAACTATAAGAGATACTTTGATCAAACCAAAAATCGTTGAAAGAGTTAATTAGCATGCATCACCTCTATTTTTTTTAGAATTTTATACCCCGTAGTTATAAAAATAGAGGGGGGGGGACATACTTTTTACGACTTTGAGAGCTGATATCTCAAAAACCGTTCACTTTAAGAAAAAATGTTTTTTAGAAAACTTTATATCATTTTAAAAGACCTTTCCATTGATACCCCACACGGGTATGTACATCGAAAAAAAAAATTTCATCCCTCAGTTACATGTATGGGGGGCCCCACCCCCGATTCTTTTTTTTACTATTTAGTGTCATATTTTTGTAGCGGTTTATACAACACATATTCCCATCAAATTTCATCACTGTAGTACTTATAGTTTCCGAGTAAATCGGCTGTGACAGACGGACAGACGGACAGACGGACAGACGGACATGACGAAACTATAAGGGTTCCGTTTTTGCCATTTTGGCTACGGAACCCTAAAAAGGGAATTAGAATCGCCAATGCCGCGCGATTAGAGATTCTAATTCCCTTTCTTTTTTGTGGTATTGTGATAAAAGTGAATTCGAATTCCCAAATACTAACTACTTAGGCTGAGAACTATTATAGCAGCAAGACAATTCGGTTCCTTGCCGAAAGCCATCAAAACTACCATGGACGAGCAGTCTATGTCCTCTTCGTTCGAGGTCATGCACGTTAGGCGCCAAAATAAATTTGTAAGAGGCCGCAGCTATAGTAATAACACACACCGCGGCAATAGCAACAATAATTATTTTAGAACTAGATCTGAGAATAATGATGCATATCATCGAAAAACAACCTTTACTCCAAATAGTTATCGTGGTCAGTATAGTTCATCTCGCGGTGGAAACTATAGCCGAGGCCGTGGCCGTGGGTTTTACAGTTCGAGGTCACGCAGACCGGTAGCGTCTGTGCGCCACACTATTCAAGAGACAGCACCCGTAAATAACGAGTTGCACTCTACTGGTAACAATAGTAGCCAGAACACTGTTCATGACGCAAATAATAATTTTTTTCATGAGTTCAGATAATTTTATTTGTAATTTTAATAACAGTAGTACGGTGTCATTTTCAGTAAATAATGAAATAATTAATCTTTTAATTGATAGTGGAGCAAGTCTCTGTGTTTTGAAATATGAATGGCTTAGTAAATATCCACAACTGTTACAAAAGTTGTTTTATGATAGGATTACTATAAAAGGAGTGGGCGGTAGGTAATTTATAATAACGTAATATTTAGAGAAAATTTTTACGTTTTTAGGAATATGTCGTGTACAGCTAATGGTATTTTAGGAGATAATTTTTTGAAACGATACCAAGCTATAATTTATTATAAAGATAGTTTATTACAGTTAACTAAGGATAATTTAGACGTTTTTATTGTGATAGCGTATAATTCTAGGTATAGACATACGATACCGCCTCGCTGCGAAGTTATACGGTTTACACCTACAACGTCAATACGGTATTTGACTTTTTTCTTTCATTTGTGTAATCAAAAGACCTCTCAATGATAGAAACATCGTTGAAAGAATTACTTGATTTTCATTTAAACTACCTGAGATATCACAACTTTAAAATCACATTATTTTGGGCAAACCCAAAACGCTCTATACAAATCGCTACAGAGATGTGACGTCACACGACAGTATTTTGTATGCATTTCATTTGAATTTTGTATGGTAGCTATATCAAATGTTTCGTTTATGTCAATGGTTCCATTATAATAGTTGGCGTAAATTATATGAGTTTTTCAATGGTATAATTATTTTTTAAAAATTTCATACTTTTAAAATGGACTTGCCCATGAATCTTTGAATGACCATAAAACCGGCTAGACGTTATATTTTCAATTGAGAATTTTTGCTATTCACACATATTTACCTATATTTAGATAAAATATTTATATTTTGTAAAATATCGAGCTTAGTCAAATACCCTATTAGTGATTGTGTAGTTCTATCAAACGAGATAAAACAAGGAGTTTTTGTAGCAGGGATAATCACGAAACCGAATAATGGTCGTATTCCCTTAAGAATACTGAACACTACGGACGATGAATTAGAATACGATTTTCAAAACATACCTATTCATGACATAAATAATTTTGAAGTATGTTGTCTAAGTGAGGAAAAGAATAGTGTTAATCGAGTAAAGACTTTATTCGGATTATTAAACTTGTCTAATATGAACCAGGAGGAGTGACGAAGTATTGAACATATTTGTGCTAAGTATGCCGATGTTTTTCATCTCCCAGGTGATAAACTATCGACAGCTAATATTATGACCCACTCGAAATCCTTAAAGGATAATGTTTCACCTAGTTATACCAAGCCATATAGGATCCCTCATTCCTTAAAGCAAGAAGTACAGAAACAAATTAATGATATGCTAGCTAACGATATTATAGAGGAAACCATCTCAGAATGGTCCAGTCCAGTTTTATTAGTTCCTAAGAAGGCAGACCGGTCCAATGAAAAGAAATGGCGTTTGGTTATTGATTATAGGCAACTTAATAACAGGATTAAAGACGATAAATTCCCATTGCCAAATATTACAGAGATATTGGATTCTTTATCAGGTAGCATTTATTTTTCTAAATTAGACTTATCACAAAGTTATTATCAATAGACCAAAATTCGCGAAAATATACGGCATTTAGTGTAGACAAAATGTACCAGCTAGAGTTAGACCCAGAATCAAGAAAATACACCGCCTTCACAACTGATAAAATGTATCAGATGAATCGTTCACCTATGGGACGTATTTTCAAGGTTAATGACGGTAGCCATGTCAGGTATTAACTATAAGCAAGCATTAATTTATTTAGATGATTGCGTTGTGATTGGAAAATCTATGGAAAACCATAACAAAAATGTAGTTACGGTTTTAGAACGTTTACGAAAAGTTAATTTAAAACTTAATCCAATAAAATGTAAAATGTGTTTTTACGAACTGAAATAGTCTATCTAGGTCACAAAATAACATCGTAAGGTATTCTTCCTGACGATAGCAAAATCGAGTCATTGCGCAAGTATCTGGTTCCATC
>JADPWL010002897.1:0-10256 GCA_019059595.1 Marasmia exigua | reverse complement strand
AAATCCCAGCTGCTGGTGGGTCCGACTGCAACTCCCACCACACATCATGGGGCAGCTCCAACACGAACGCTAGAGGTGAGGTTACTGTTTGACTACTTGCTCACTAATAATCAATTTGTTCTTAACGTGGGTAGTAAACCAACCTTTACCACACGTTCTAGGCAGGAAGTACTAGACATAACTTGGTGTTCAGGTAATCTCGCACACCGAGTGACCAATTGGCACGTCTCAGATGAGCCGTCCATGTCCGACCACACCCACATTAGGTACGACATACTATGCTCGGGAACAAAGGAACCGAACACCTACCGTGACCCCAAGGGAACAGACTGGGAGGGCTTTAGGAACTCCCTTAGGTTGTGGGTAGGCGCAAACCTGTACAGACGTGTTATAAATATTAGCTTTTTTGGAAATAATTTAAAAATATCAAATACAACAATTTATTTGTAAATGTGCTAAAATATCAATGTGCAGTACCTGCTAGCTTATCCTTAATAAGAAACACAACACAAAATCACTTTATTTAAAAATTACGAGCAAAGTGAAATAAAAACCAGGATGGAGTCACTTAACAACACAATCGGCGACATGAAGAAGATGTTTTCATCCCAGTTGGCCGAATTCCAAAGGAGCTTGGACAAAGCTTCCCCTTCTCCGACGGTTACAACCCTAGCTGCTGAGTTCGCTAGTTTCAAGAAGTTTGTAGCCACATCGTTATTGCATCTACAGCAGCAGGCAGACTTCTTAGCACGAGAGTGCGACAGGCTGGAGATGCACGGGCGGCGGAAGTTTCTGTTGGTCCACGGTGTTGCAGAAGTGAAAGGCGAGGAGGCACGGGCAACTGTGCTAAGGGTTGCATCGGAACGACTCAGAGTAAACCTTTCCCCTGACAGTATAAGTCGTTGTCATCATCTGGGGCGGGCCGCAGGTAACAAACCAAGGCCAATCCTGGTGAAGTTTTCCCACACAGCAGACCGTGACAAAATCTGGTTCTCCAAGACAGCACTTAAGGGCTCCGGCATAACCATTTCGGAGTTCCTAACTAGAACACGCCACGAAGTGTTCTTGGATGCGCGAAAGCGTGTAGGAGTAACCAAATGCTGGACCAGGAACGGCGTTATAGTGGTAGCGGCGGCGGACGGCAAGCACCACCGTGTCTCAACCATGAGCGAGCTCGACAAGGTTGTCCAGCAGACGCAAGCTGCACGCGCCTCAACCCCATCGACATCAAGTGGCAGAGGGAACCAGGACGTCGCGGCGGCTAGGTCCAAGCGGCCAAAGAAGTAATTATTATGTTGCTCAGTTTACTGTCTGTGTCCACTTCAATAATACGTTGATTTTCTTTGTGTCTGTACCCGCTTGTTTCGTAACTTATTTGTTTCTTTTGTAATCGTATTTGTCTGTATTTTGAAATATTTTGTTTAAATTCCACCCACTTAAAATGTTTGTTTACAAGTTAATAGGTTAGGTTGGGTTGACCGGCAGGTGATATTGACACTGACAGTGACAGTTCACAAGTTGCGTTTCGTTGCTGCTTCGCTCAAAAACAAAAACTTGACTTGAGCTTGAAATATTTAATTTTGTGAATCTGTTTTGATTTTCTTTTTATTTGTTTTGTGTTTATTTATTTTTTTTGTTTGGTTTATGTTCTAAATGCAGCTGGTGGGTAAAAGTGCACTGATAATAGTGTAATATTTCATAAGTACCTACTTATTATTATTATTTTATTTTTTTTTATAATAACTATTTATTTATTTTTTATTAGGTATATATATTATATTAATTTATTGTACATTTATTTATAATATGGATCATAGTAGTGACTGCGACGAAAATGATCATTTTGTCTCCCTTTCCTCTTCCTCCACCAACGATAGTTTCCATTCCACTATACTTCCCCTGCCTGATGTGCTTGATACCACCTTCTCCAATGTCCCAAAGAACCTTAACCTTGTCCATATCAATGCACAAAGTATCCCTGCCCATTATCCTGATATGCTGGCGTCCTTTGACAACAGGAACATTCACGCTGTTCTTGTGTCGGAGACCTGGTTAAATCCTTGCCTTCCCTCCACTTCCTACTCTCTTCCAGGTTTTCAGCTGGTGCGGAACGATCGCATTGTCAGATCCGGAGGTGGTGTTGCTATCTACATCCGGGCTCACATTCCTTTCACCATAGTTGATATTTCTCCACCTACTTCCTCTTCAGACGTAGCCCAATATCTATTTCTAGAACTAACTCTCTTCCATACAAAACTTCTTCTCGGCGTCTTCTACAGTCCTTCTTTAAGGGTAGATTATTTCTCTACGCTTGAAAAACTGCTAGAGGATCTGACTCCCTTATACAGTCACACCATACTGATGGGAGATTTCAACACCTGTCTTCTCAAACAGGATTCCCGGTCCACTCGCCTTAGATCCGTCATTGACTCGTGCAATCTACATCTTCTCCCCCAGAACGCTACGCATTTCTTTCCAAACTGTGCCCCATCTCTCCTCGACCTCATGATTGTCTCTTCCGTTGACCATGTGGCTCAGCACGGCCAATGCCACGCAGATGCTTTCTCTTATCATGACCTTCTCTTTCTGTCGTATAAAATCCGACCTCCAAAATCTAAGGCGAAAATTCTCCTTCAACGCAATTTTGGTGGCATGAACATTGAAGACCTTAAACACGACGCTATTCATATTGACTGGTCCGTGGTTGCTGATGCTGAAAGTGTGGATGACAAAATCACCCTCTTTAACTCACTTCTCTTACAACTGTATGATAAGCACGCTCCTGTTCGACCAGTCAAGATGAAGCACGCACCTGCACCCTGGCTGACTGAGGACCTAAAATCGCACATCGATAAGAAAAACGCTGCTAAGACAAAGTATAAAATGGACCCGTCCGAAAAAAACCGCGACAAATATAAATTACTTCGGAATCGCTGCAATATGTTGTGTAGAGACGCTCAACGACGCCATATTCACAAATCCGTGGAAAACGGTGACCCTGTTAAAGTCTGGAAATTCCTTAAGTCACTTGGAATTGGAAGAACTCGTCATAACTTCTCTACTAAAAATATTGACATCGAATCTTTAAATAAGCATTTCTCAACGTCTTCGTCCATCGGTGACGCAACAAAAGCAAATACTTTACATCAGCTTTCTAGTCTTCCAATCCATAACAATTCTAGTCTCATTTTTAGTCAAGTAACCGGTTGTGATGTTAAGAAGAACATACTCTCCATCGCTTCCAACGCCATCGGCAGTGATGGCGTCAGCCGTAATATGATCATTCCTCTCCTCGACTTCCTTACTCCTATTATTACTCACATCCTCAACCACTCTTTATCCACGAACACCTTTCCCGCTGCCTGGAAGGACGCACAGGTTACTCCCCTCCCTAAAAAGTCGAATCCCTCCGCATATTCTGATTATCGACCTATATCCATCCTGCCTTTCCTTTCCAAAGTCCTGGAGCGGGTCGTACATCAGCAGCTCACCACTTTCTTGTCCGATAACCAACTTTAAATCCACTCCAATCCGGTTTCCGTCCAGGTCATAGCACGGCCACAGCTTTAGTAAAAATCACCGACGACATCAGACAGGGCATGGATAATAAGCATCTTACCGTCTTAGCGCTACTTGATTTCAGTAACGCCTTCAACACAGTAGATTTTGACATCTTGCTTGGTTTGCTTCATTCTCTTAACATATCTCCAACGGTTACTGACTGGTTTCGTAGTTACTTGTATGGCCGCCGGCAGCGCATTTGCGCAGAAGACTCTGTCTCCTCATGGTGTGATATCCGTGCTGGCGTGCCGCAAGGTGGCGTACTGTCTCCTCTCCTTTTTGCTATTTTCATCAATTCAATTACCCATCACCTTTCTTCTTCTTATCACCTATATGCAGACGATCTCCAAATTTATAGTCAGGGTAGCCTTGATAACCTTTCCAGCACTATACAAATGATTAACTCTGACCTAAGCCAGATTTCAACCTGGAGTCGGTCGTTTGGTCTCATGGTTAACCCTGACAAAACGCAGGTTATCACTGTTGGAAGTGCTAGGCTAATTCCCAGGATTAACTGGAGTGCCTTGCCCCCTATAATTTTTGACGGTGTCCAAATTCCCTTCAGTAAGACTGTTAAAAACTTAGGTATACACATCGATAGCACATTATCCTGGACAACACAGGTTACCCATGTATAATCGACTACGTAACTTTATACCCATACCCACCAAAATTGCACTTGTACAAGCTCTTCTTTTTCCCATTCTTGATTACGCAGATTGCTGTTACTCGGACCTAAATGAAAACCTTCTCAATAAGCTCGAACGTCTCCAAAATTTTGCATCCGAATCATTTACGGTCTGCGTAAATATGACCACGTCTCCGAGTATCGATCTCGACTCCAATGGCTGCCTATACGTCTTCGTCGTGACTCCCACATTCTCTCCCTTTTATATACGATACTATTTAGCCCAAAATCACCACCCTACCTTCGGCAGCGCTTCCAGTTTTTTGCAGCCCATCCAGGGCCATATGCGGTCGTCCAAACATCTTCGCCTGAAGACTCCCCCTCACTCCTCTCATTTCTATACCCAGTCCTTTACCGTCCAGTCCATCCGTTTGTGGAACTCCTTACCCCTATCCATAAGACAGTCTCAATCATTGCCCATTTTTAAAGCCCGAGTCAAAACTCACTTTCTGCAACTTCAACACCCTCTTCTTCACTCTTCCTCATCCCATTAACTTTTTACAATCGTCCTGTTATCGGCAGCCTGTAGTCGACGGTCCATCTTAGATCCATTTGATTATCATATTTTTATTATTTTTGTCTTTTCTGATATCAATCACACAATATTATGTGTATGTATTTGAGCATAAGTTATTTATTAGTTTATAATACTGTATTTTATTTATGTATTAGGGTTATATGTTATATTTTAACATTTACAGTTTCTTTTTTTTTTTTCTTTCCTTATTGAATATTGCACCCCCTACCCCTTCTCTACTATCAAATGTCCTTTACCCGAAGGTTGTCTGGTAGAAATCGCTTTCAGCGATAAGACCGCCGAAATTGTACACAAAATTTCTGTAATGCCTAGTACTTAAGTTGTGTATTTTGTGCAATAAAGTATATCTATCTATCTATCTATACCTTGGAGATTTTAAATACATCAAAACTGTGGACCAAGTGGAAGCCGCAGCAGAGGACTTAGGCAAGAGCCTAATGAATGCGTAGAAAATTGTCCTCTCAAGACCACTAAGAGCAACAGAAACACGCCTTGGTGGAACAAAAACCTGGAGCATCTGAGGCAAAAGGCCCGTGCCTTATTTAACAAGGCAAAAAAGACAAGAACCTGGGATGCTTACAGGAAGGCGTTAACACGTTTCAATAGGGAGCTCAGGAAAGCAAAAAGAAGATCCTGGCAAAAATTCTGCGGGTCAATCAAGGACACTGCCCAAGCTGCCAGGATCCACAAAATACTATCCAAGACACCTGAATCCTATCTAGGCCTGCTAAGGAAAGCGGATGGATCTTTCACAGAATCTCCGGAGGAAACACTGAGACTGCTTGCTCAAACGCACTTTCCGGAATCCGTGTACATTAATAACGAAAGAGAACTCCAGGTCAGTAAGTCTCCGGACAGGAGACCGAGGAATGAAGACTGGAGGAGAGCTTCCGTTATTTTTTCGTCCCCAGCAGATAATTTGGGCCATTAGGAGTTTCAAGCCTTACAAATCTGGTGGGGTCGATGGTATCTTCCCGGCTTTGTTGCAGCGGGGCGAAGATATCATCATCTCTACGCTGATAAAATATACCGTGCAAGCTTTGCTTGGAGTTATCTGCCATCAGCGTGGACTCGGGCGAGGGTCACTTACATTCCCAAGGGAGGGGACAAAGACAAATCGCAGCCCAAGTCCTACAGACCGATAAGTCTCACCTCATTCCTACTAAAAACGATGGAAAAGGTGTTGAACAGTCACATCAGGGCAACATACCTCGTTGAAAAACCCCTGAGTGCAAGACAACATGCCTACCAAACAGGCAAGTCCACGGAAACGGCGCTTATTGACCTGGTGGACAGAATTGGTTCTTAACGTGGGTAGTAAACCAACCTTTACCACACGTTCTAGGCAGGAAGTACTAGACATAACTTGGTGTTCAGGTAATCTCGCACACCGAGTGACCAATTGGCACGTCTCAGATGAGCCGTCCATGTCCGACCACACCCACATTAGGTACGACATACTATGCTCGGGAACAAAGGAACCGAACACCTACCGTGACCCCAAGGGAACAGACTGGGAGGGCTTTAGGAACTCCCTTAGGTTATACCTTGGAGATTTTAAATACATCAAAACTGTGGACCAAGTGGAAGCCGCAGCAGAGGACTTAGGCAAGAGCCTAATGAATGCGTAGAAAATTGTCCTCTCAAGACCACTAAGAGCAACAGAAACACGCCTTGGTGGAACAAAAACCTGGAGCATCTGAGGCAAAAGGCCCGTGCCTTATTTAACAAGGCAAAAAAAGACAAGAACTGGGATGCTTACAGGAAGGCGTTAACACGTTTCAATAGGGAGCTCAGGAAAGCAAAAAGAAGATCCTGGCAAAAATTCTGCGGGTCAATCAAGGACACTGCCCAAGCTGCCAGGATCACAAAATACTATCCAAGACACCTGACTCCCATCTAGGCCTGCTAAGGAAAGCGGATGGATCTTTCACAGAATCTCCGGAGGAAACACTGAGACTGCTTGCTCAAACGCACTTTCCGGAATCCGTGTACATTAATAACGAAAGAGAACTCCAGGTCAGTAAGTCTCCGGACAGGAGACCGAGGAATGAAGACTGGAGGAGAGCTTCCGTTATTTTTCGTCCCCAGCAGATAATTTGGGCCATTAGGAGTTTCAAGCCTAACAAATCTGGTGGGTGTCGATGGTATCTTCCCGGCTTTGTTGCAGCGGGGCGAAGATATCATCATCTCTACGCTGATAAAATTATACCGTGCAAGCTTTGCTTGGAGTTATCTGCCATCAGCGTGGACTCGGGCGAGGGTCACTTACATTCCCAAGGGAGGGGACAAAGACAAATCGCAGCCCAAGTCCTACAGACCGATAAGTCTCACCTCATTCCTACTAAAAAACGATGGAAAAGGTGTTGAACAGTCACATCAGGGCAACATACCTCGTTGAAAAACCCCTGAGTGCAAGACAACATGCCTACCAAACAGGCAAGTCCACGGAAACGGCGCTTATTGACCTAGTGGACAGAATTGAGAAAGCCATAGAAGACAAAGAAATTGCACTCTGTGCCTTTCTTGACATCGAAGGGGCGTTTGACAACACCAACTTCGATGTTATAACACGTAGTATGGTGAATCGTGGAATCGATGACACCACCACCAGATGGATGGGATCCATGCTACAAAATCGGACTGCAACAACAACGTTGATGAATAAAACCCTACATTATAGAGTGACCAGAGGATGTCCACAGGGCGGAGTCCTATCACCCCTTCAATGGTCATTGGTTGTTGACAGTCTCATCTGCGAGCTCAATGAAGCCAGATTTCTGACTCAGGGTTACGCAGATGACATAGTAATAATGGTCATAGGAAAATGCCCTAGCACCATTTCCAATCTTATGCAAAGGGCCCAACGAATAGTAGAAAACTGGTGCACGAGACACGTGCTAACAGTCAATGCACGTAAGACGGTCTTAATCCCGTTTACCAAAAGAAGGAAACTAGAGGCGCTACACACCCCAACACTTCTTGGTACGAAGCTATGCTTGTCCAACGAGGTCAAATATCTCGGAGTCTTTTTAGACCAAAAACTAACATGGAACAAGCATCTCGACTACATCACTAGAAAGGCAAAAATTGCGATGGGGGCAAGCAGTAGGTTGGTGGGGCTAAAATGGGGGCTACGGCCCAAGGCCGCACTCTGGATTTATAAAACCATAGTGAGGCCGATCGTCACTTATGGCTGCTGTGTGTGGTATAAGAAGACGCACCAACTTAACTGCGTAGAGAACCTCAGCAAAGTTCAAAGAACTGCCTGCCTTATAGCCACTGGCGCGCTTTCGTCCTCTCCCTCTGCAGCACTGGATGCCCTCCTGAACATTCCACCTCTGCACATTCACGTGCAGAACGGAAGCGAGGATGGCTATCACGAGAGCGAAAATCAGAGGGAGGACGAGATGGCATTCTAGGGTCATGAGAGGCCTCTACAATGAACTAATGAAAATTCCGGTCATGGATATGCCCTCTGACTCCATGGTCCGTGAACACCGCTTCGATAAGCGATTTACAGTCTTGTTACCAAGTAGACAAGACTGGAGGCTGGAACTCCCGGAAATGTTAAGCAGAATGACATCGTTTGGTATACAGATGGCTCCAGGAAGCAGGGCATATCTGGGGCGGGATTTTGTAATGATCGCTGCGGAATACGCAAATTCGCCAACCTGGGTCGCTATACCACAGTGTACCAAGCGGAAGTCTTCGCAATAATTGGCTGTGTCCAAGAGAGTCTACAAATGAATCTCCAGAATAAGAAGATATTCATCTTCTCAGATAGTCAAGCTGCCCTCAAGGCGTTAACATCCTGTGAACTTGACTCCAAACTCACTAGCGAGTGTGTCCTGCTCCTAAACCAGCTTGGCAATGCCAACATTGTAAATCTGATTTGGGTACCGGGACACTGCAATATCAGAGGCAACGAAGTCGCTGACGTGCTAGCAAAGGCCGGGGCAGAGAGCCCACTACTCGGACCGGAACCAATAAGTGGCGTTCCAGCATGCATGGTCAGGTTCGAGTTAAAAGAGTGGGAGAAAAAAACTAGAACAGTCTAAGGCGTTGATACAGGCGTTCGATCAGAAACGAGCTGTAGAAATAACAAAACTGAGTAGAGGACATGTTAGGGCACTCACTCGGACCCTCTCAGGGCACTGCAAATAAAATAAGCACCTGCACAACATGGGCCTTACAGATACCAAAATCTGCAGGTTCTGTCGCGAGGACGAGGAAACGATTATCCACGTTCTCGGCGAGTGCATAGCGCTGCACCGCTGCAGAAGCCGGCACCTGGGAGCACACATGATCTCAGCTGACGAGATCAAGAGCTCCCCCATCAGCTCCATTCTCGGGTTTATCCTGGAACTGGAGCTACATGAGGTGCTGTAATAGGTTACGGGGCTGCCACAATAGATCATCTACTGGTCGCAGTGGCTATGAGACGCAGGGCTCACCCCATTTCTATCAAATAAATATATTTGTGTTCCTCTGTTGTCTGATATCTGTAACACAAGTACTTAAGCTACTTAGTACGGAATCAGGTCAACGTATGAGATGTTGTGAGAATTATTATTATTATTATTATTACTGGTGTCGCGGGTGTCCATGGGCGGCGGCAATTGCTTACCATCAGGTGATCCGTCTGTTCATTTGCCTACCTATTACAAAAAAAAATCTTTCCTGTTTCAGTGTTTTTTTTAATTCAACCCGTTAGGGGGTCAAATGTGGTAAAACATTGTATAGAAAATTCGTCATTTTTAAAGCTAGAGTCATGAAAATTGTTGTTTGAGATCTTTAAACAAATTAAATACAACTGATTGCTTGCCTGCTTTCAGCATTTGTTTTTCTTCAGTTTCTAAAGGGGTGAAGAACCTTATACGGGGTGTATCTGTGAACATTTACATCCTTTTAACCACGTGTTCTCCCAACCATTATAAACCATATTTGTTCAGTTGTTTCAGAACCTCTTTTTTTAAGTCGGTTAAAAAGACGATAGTTTTTTCAGAAAAAAATATTTTTTTATTAAATTGTTATCATATATATACACTTAGCAGAATTGACGTTTTTATCAATAACGTCAATTCAGCTAAGTGTATATTTATATATGTGTGTGCTGTGGTGGTCAATAAATGTATTTTCTTTCTTCTTTCTCGAGAACATTTTGTGATCCTGTTTTCAAAATCCAGCCAGGTTTCAGCAACTGGCACACATTTTACATTTTTTACCTCGACAGGAATGATACCACCCTTTGCTCGTAATTTTAAACAGTGAATATTTCAATAAAAATAGACAAACAGTTTAAGTTTGAAATAGCAAATCTATAAGCGATTTGCCAGTGCAGCAACAGTTAAACTTCGGATAGAACTTGCCGTCGTAACTCTGCAGGCCACTTTGGATGCTAAACGACGTCATAGAGTATTTTAAGAGTAGAAGTTCATTTTTCAGTTTGGGAAGTAAGTAATCAGC
>JADPWL010002895.1:0-14288 GCA_019059595.1 Marasmia exigua | reverse complement strand
CAGCAGCTTTACCTTAGTCGCCTTTTACGACACCTCGGTAAGAGCCAAGGCTAAATACCTTTGTAGTATTCTAAACGCTTTATATCATAAGCCGCTTCTTATGTCCAGGATAAGTAAACTCGAGCGCAAAGGTGTAATCATTTAATAAATTTAAACTCGCAGTTATTAAATTCCCCACACGCCATAATCCTCCAACTGTGAAGAAACATATTTTTGTCCGGGATCCTTAAAAGGGATTCATTATTTTCCTTCGCTAAGCATGGAGGGTGAATGAGGCTAGGGTTGCCCGGGCGTAAAACTAAAAGTGGAACAGACCTGGTGATCTCCCAGAAAAGAGCTCTTTCTTTCCCTAAGAGCCGGCAATGCTATGACTCCTCAGCTGGTGCAGGTGTCCATGGGCGGCAGTGATCATTTACCATCAGGTATGCCATCTGCTCACTGTCCACTTAGTGTAGCCGGACATTTGGGAATAAAAACCCAAAACCAAATACAAATCTTCAAATACAGGGTTAAATCTACAAGTGTATAATGTCGTTCACTACAGGAACCACTTCCAATTTTTTAATTCGGTTAAATTGATAAATTTTAACGACCAGTTCAAGTGTATGCCCAAACATCAGTACAGTCTCTTATTTTCTTTTACGAAACAATTTATTTGATGTAACAATAGTGTCAACCGATCTAAATGAGATCAGGTGTAGGAATAAGGCACGAGGGCACTAGATTTTAGACTTAGAGCTGATACCTGCGGAGAGAAGTCACCTATCTATGTGTCTTTTACCGCCTTTGCCATGGTAAGTGTTCCGAGGAGTTGTTTGAGTACCCGCTGCTGAATTTCACCACCGTACTACACGCCGTAAACTAGGATTCCATCCGTACCATCTAGATGGGTGGAGGTCCATCAGCGTGCGCTTTACACGTCATTTTTTGCCACGCACCAGCTCATTCTGGAATCAACTTCCCGCAGCGGTATTTCCGAACCGGTACGAGCTTCAAGAAACGAACCTGTACCTTCCTAAAAGGCCGGCAACGCATCTCCACTCCCTCTGATGTGGCTGATATCCATGGGCGGCTGTGATCACTTACCATCAGGTGACTCGCTTGAACGTTTGCCTCCCTTTCTCATTTAAAAAAAACGCTAATGATGTTTAACCGTAAAGTCTTAGTCCAGAGTTTAGTTACACTCTGGCTAGCGGAATGTAGGCTGACAAAGAAATGGTCAAACTCAAAAGCTGAAAAAATGCCGGACAAGCCGGACACTGTTAAGTTTATACCAGCGACCTAGGTATCGATATTAGAAAGACATCTTCGAGGTGGAACTGCAAGAGCTTCTGGCCAATAAATGGCAAGTAGTAGTGCAGGATCGAACGAGGTGACGATCTCTTGTTACAAAGGCCGAGACTCAGTTCGGTTCACTGAGTCAGCGAAGTAAGTATGAAATTGAAACATCAAAATTGACCGGCTATCATAAAAGCGTTTGGCAACCCTAAGTGGTTTTCCCCTCATTAGAAAGGGCTTCTATAGAGACGAGTTTGTGGCCATGTATATGCCTTTTTTAAAAGCCGGCGGCACTTTTGCAACTCCTCTGCTATTGCATCGCTAACCATCAGGTGATCCGAGCGCGTCTGCCCCTTTTTTTACCTTAATAAAAAAATCGCCAGCTATATTAATAGCATTTGACAACCCTAAGTGGGCATCCCCTCATTATAAAAGGCTTCTATGGACGCGCTCACGGCTATATGTTTACGTCATGTTACGCTTGAAAGAAAAAAGGTGCTTTTTTTGCTTGAAATTTGGGTTACCTACTTCATTTTATTCAGACATATTTGATAGACAGATGACAAGAAATGTTGAACGGAGAGGGAAAACATCGTGAGGAATCCGTTTCGGATAGTTTCTGAGACATGTAAACCTGATTCAGTTGTTCTGGTTCACCTGTCACCTGTTGCAAAGTTCCGACGGCAGTCGCTTATTACCAGACTCACCAAATCAGAGTTTGAAGCTCGCTAAAGTCATGTTAGTAAGCCATGTAAGGTAAAATGGAAGTTCTTTCCTGTCATTGACGCTCGTGGTCGTTAGTCCTCTCCCAGATCCATCCATACGTTGTAGGTATAAAATATATCTTCTCTAATCTTATAACGTATCTATCAGCACTATATTTTATATATTTGTGAAGGTTATATTGTATTTAAGGTAAAGCTGCTGGCATGATCATCGGCAGCCAGAGAAGAAAAACTCTGCTTTATACCAAAACCCTCGCCAACCCGTCTGCCAAGCGTGGTGAGTATGGCAATTACCCCTCATGTGATTGAGGGAGGCCCGTGCCCCAGCAGTGGGGACTTAAATGGGCTGATGATGATGATGATGATATTGTATTTTAGTTAGCTAACATTCGTTAATATTTACGAATGTATGATAACGTTAAATTTATTATCTAGATATATGTATTTATACTATAAATTTACTTAATCAATGTTCAAAATCAAAAGGATTGCACCACCCTCCCCTCTTCTATCTAATGTCCTTTACCTGAAGGTTGTCTGGTAGAGATCGCTCCCAGTGATAAGACTGCCTAAATTTTACATTGTATCTCTGTATACCTAGCTTTTAAGTTTTGTATGTTGTGGAATAAAGAGTATATATTATCTATCTATCTATCTAAAAGACTTCAAGTCGCCGGCCCATATTAGTAATTTTAAAAAAGTACGGGAAATAAACCAAAGCTCCTGAAAGTATTGGGAATTTTAATATTTAGCAAATAAATTATTGCTGATCCGAAGTTAGCCGTTCTACATAGCCGGTGAGTGATGCTCGCTAGATGGCGCTAGCACTGTTAGTCGACTGATGGCCTCTATCTCAGTATATATAAGTTACTATTTATTTATTTCTGGCAAACTTTACAGCATTTCAAAGTTCATGCAAAATACTTAAAAATTAAATTCTTATTAGCCAATTAAAAAGTTTGTCACATTAAAATAAATTTTAGAGGACGGTCGAGCATGGGCTATTTAGCAGTAAAAGTGATATAAACAGAAGAAATAATAATAATAAAAAAAAACATAAGCATAAAATCTTGATATTATAAAGACTACTACTAATATCCGGTAAAGGTGTGTGAAGCAATGATGTGTGTGAAATGATGTGTCGTCAGCCCATTTAAGTCCCCACTGCTGGGGCACGGGCCTCCCTCCATCACATGAGGGGTAATTGCCATACTCACCACGCTTGGCAGACGGGTTGGCGAGGGTTTTGATATAAATGCAGAGTTTTCCTTCTCTGGGTGCTGATGATCATGCCAGCAGCTTTACCTTAGTCGCCTTTTACGACACCTCGGTAAGAGTGAGGGTGGCCTATTCTACTCTGCCGGGACCACACGGCCAAATGTAAACGGTATGTAAATGATATAAGTTACTATATGTCATCTACTTACGTCCTTTTTATATCATTGTTCACACTAACCCATCTTCTGTTTGTCTGTCTCCGTCCTCTGTTTTTAACCCACATTTATACTCATCGGTTCCTCTTTTAATTACGTGCTGTTCATTTCTTCTTATTAAAGTCCCTATCGAATTTCCTGTTCAAAGGATTTCTCTTTAGTTTTTCATTGACAGGTGCTTCATTCATACTTCCGTTAGCACTGATAATAATAATCCCTCTAGATTCTGGCGGTAGGACTAAAACACGCCGCGTGGGCTGATGCAATTTAAAGGTTTTAAATTAGTTTCTTGTTGATTTTAGTCAACAAATTTGGTGTTTATTTGTGCAGTAAAGTGCTCCTAAGAAGTGACCCTAATAACAAGAATAATCGAATGGTATCGGTTTTAACATAACATGCTTGGACCTAATAGTCTTGAAACCCGCGATTGTGTTTAGAGTGGTATCCAGAATTCGTCCGTAGGTCGATAAAACGCAAAACACCGGCGTTTCATTAGGTGACTTTTACTTTAAATGACTTCGACTGTTGACTTCCCACTTAATCTTAATAAGGTACTTGATATTGGCAAGATATTTTCGGGTAGAGCCACAGTATAAAAAAAATACCCTGAGGGTTGTTTTTGTCGGAGATGTTGAGTGCAATTTTTATCTTTTTAGGCAAGACTTTTTGTACTATATAGTTACAAACTGATCTGCCATTTTCTTCAGTTAATAGTAATATCCTTCAACCGATTTCGGCTAAGGCGACCAATGTCAACGATCAGCCACTTACGCAAGATATATTATAGTGGTCAAGTTTAGTGTCTCGCCTTGCCCTCATAGTCCTTTGGGACACCCGTGTCACACGACCAGAGGGGGATCAGGCGCAGAACCATCGGCTTAATGTGCTTTTTTCAGTTACAGCTATGATGAATTGTAGAGTCTCCTTAATTCTTTTACGTGTTTTAATAGTTTCAAAATAAAAAAGCGTTGACATGTAAACGATAACATAAAATATGACATACGAACAAACAGACTTATCGCTCTAAAGCTCGGGGTACGCTTAGACCATGATTCTTGATTTGGGACTGTAGAAAGAAATTAAGCAGGCAGTTCGGCTTTGTTTCGGTAGATGCCACTACGCATTTTTACATCGCGCTAGCAAAGCGTGCTACCGAAATTAAGACCTCCAGCCGCCTGCCTACTTTAGTCAGTTTTAAAAAAATGGGATACCAAACAGTGCGGTATAGTAATAAACGTGAAATGAATCAGATGGAACAGGTGTTTTAGTCCTCCGTCCCCCTGCCTGGACCTCGAGAGTGCCTTGTTACAGGGCGTCTGGTAATTACAACAGAACAAAACAGACAACAATTCAATTCAATTCAAATTTTTTTTTTCAGACATTTTTGTAAAATTAGTCAGCTCAAAAATAGTTATACACACATAGCGAGGAGAACAGACGGCCGATGGAGCGGAAGGGTCCTCGAGTGAAGGCCACGTACAGGAAGTCGCAGCCGTGGCAGGCCCCCAACAAGGTGGACCGACGATCTGGTGAAGATCGCGGGAATCCATTGGATGCGAGCGGCACAGGACCGATCTGTGAGAAGAACGTTGGGGGAGGCCTATGTCCAGCATTGGACGTCTATTGGCTGAAATGATAATGATGATGATTTACATTATTAAGATTATTACATTATAAAATATTATATCAAATAAAAATAAAAATAAAATAATAATACCAAAATGTCAAATTTAAAATTGACAACACATGATGAATTCATAAAAATGCCATGGAACCCTTAAAGTCGTTTTTATGAGTCATACAACTTTGCAGCCATGACTTTTTAATAATCCATAACTTGGAAAATGACGCAGTATATTAAAATTATGACTGGAATCTCTTTTCAGCTTCATGTCTGCATAGATCTCTATTTGGCGCCGAGTTTAAAACAAAAAAGTACAGTTTCTTGTCTCATGAATCATCTTCGAAATAAATCTAGATATTCTTTCTTAGCACTGAATTATTTTTAAATGAAATATTGCTAGTTGGTACCTTCGCTAGTAGAACAATAGCGAGTAGCAAGAAATGGGGTGATTTTGTACGGGAAACGGAAACGAAGCATAGAGGTCACTAAAGTTGACGGGTAGGGCACACTAGCGAAGCCAATCGATTTTAGTTAGCTTAGCTACTAAACCAGATCTATTTTAAACAATTTCGGGGTAACAAACCTCCGTTTTTGTACGCGGAAAGTTGATTCACGGCAAAAGCGGCCACTTTTTCTTTTCTTATGCTAGAGGCGGACAAACGAGCAACAAGCAACCTGATGGAAAGTAATCATCGCCGCCCATGAACATCCGCGAAATCGGAGAGATCGCTAATGTGTTGCCGGCCTTTTTAAAACACTTTTGGCGTTGGATCCAACATTTTTTCATGGTTATTTAACAAATAGTATAAGTGTTTGCCGAGAGGTTGTAACCCCGAAATTGTTTAAAATAGTTATAGTATATAGGTTTAGTAGCGAAATATTTAGAATCGATTAGTTTCACTAGTGTGCCCTACCCGTCACCTTAATGGTAAGTGATAAAGTGATATAAGATATCCGCTATACCAGAAGCAATATTATAGAGATGTGAATGAATGAATGAATAAAATTTTATTTGGTAAACACATCACAAACATAGTACAAGAAAATATAAAAGAAAGAGACACTTTGCCGTGACTTGTTACCAAAATGGTTACCACTCAGCTGCTTTGTCACGGCGGATGGCCATGGCGCTGGTATTCTGTGGGAACCATTGAGGTAGAATCACCGGCTTATACAATATGTTGTCGTCCTTTCAAGGTTACGTTTCTATCAAAATCTATCGAAGATGTGTTGCGAGGAGTATGTTTTTAAGATCCCATAGAATCGTTACATTTACCTACCTTCGGAAGTCGGACCCGTCGACGGAAGGTTTTTTTTAAGTGATAGGTGGCAGACGAGTAGACGGATCACTTAATGAAAAGCAATTGTCGTCGCCCATGGACACCTGCGACACCGGTGGAGTCACAAGTGCGCTGCAAACCTTTAAACCCCCCTTCCCCAGCGTTGGACCTCCTGTACCCTCACTTAGGCAGCGAAACACAGCACAGTGCTGCTTTACGCCGGTTTTCTGGGAGGCCGTGGTATCACTCCGGTCGAGGTGACCGTTCGAAGCGTGACTCTCCCACAGTCGAATAAACGTATTCTAACCTCTGAGTTACCATCACTCTGGTACTTATAAGCCGGTATAATAATTATATCCTGGAGGATATAATTATTATACCGGCAACAGTAAAAGTGACCAACGCGAACGATCAAATATCGCCAAAATGTGTTTTTAAACGGTTTTATTTAGCTCACCCCGTTTGTTTTATTTATTATTATTTAGTAATAGTAGCTAAGAGTTAGTTATATTAGAAGAAATTACATCACTTTGACAATTGGTTGGACAATTCCCTCCTCCGCCTTGTGTCGATCACCTCAATGCTGAGAGTCGTGACCCCGACGTAACATTTTTTCCAGGATTTTCTTTCGCCATCTTGACCTGTCTTCAGCGGCGTGAATGGCATCGAACACTGAGGTATTAAGCGGGGCAATGATCTGGTCTGACCATCGCGTTGGGCTTTTTTTCCCGCCAATCTTTGCCTGTTAGAAGCAGTTTCCCCAGGTTATCCCCTCTCTTCCTAGAGACACCTTCTCAAGCATATGGTTGTAAGCCTCACTGATATCTCGATTTCAACAAGGATAGATGCATTGGTCCCATTAGACAATTAACTATAGTTAATTTAACCAAAAGGTAACTACGGCTACGCTTCACCTGATGGTAGCCGATTACCGCCGCCGACGGACACTTGCAGAGGAGTCACAAGTGCGTCGCCGGCCTTCTATCTTTTATATGATAGGTGGCAGACAAGCTGACGGATCACCTGATGGTAAGCAATTGCCGCCAATCATGGAGACCCGCAACACCAGGGGAGCACAAGTGCGCTGCCAACCATTTAACCCTCCTTACCCCCGGATCGTTTGGTTTTTACCAAAAGAGTGATGAGTATAAATGTAAGTGGGTGGAGGAACAGAGGACGGCCGAAAAAGAGATGGATGGATTGTGTGAAGAATGATGGGAAAAGGGGTGGATGATTCGATGACGAATGACAGGGACGTATGGAAAAGGAAGATGTCGAGGACAGACTTCCTTGCCGCTTAGGCGCCCTTATATGTAGAAAAGTATTTTTTGACATTATCCTTCTTTTTCTGACGTTTGGGCGGATAACATGTAATTCTGTATTTTTCTGTAAATTTATTTTGGTAATATATTTATTTTACACGCCATGTGGTCCCCAGCAGAGTAGAATAAGCCACCCTCACTCTTACCGAGGTCCCATCACAGTCTCTCCACCAGCCCATGGTCCTTCCTACCGTCTCGGCATATGGACCGAATCTTGGGAGACGCTCACCAGGTACTTGCTAAGGGCTCTTTCCCCGGTGCGTTTCTTCACTCCCTACAAAGTCTGTGTCTGTGTCCCATCTCAATGTCACTTCTCCCCAAATGGGGCATGAAACACCACAACACAAGTGTCTCGCGCTCGGGCTGTTCCACATCAATCAATCTCCTTCCTAATGTTAAGCCTTTTGTGTGCAAACGCACGCAACCGTCGAAAACCTTCTGCAGAGTTGACCATCTCTTGATGGTATACTGGTCCTATCTCGTTTCTGTTCCAGTCATTCAGCATCTGTTGCCGCTCTTCTTCATACAGCTGACATTCCCATAGCACATGGTCCCGAGTTTCATCAGCTTCTCCACAGGGACATACAGGTGACTCACAGAGAGTCATCGCGTGCAGTCTGCTGTTAGAACTCCCATGTCCTGTAAGTATTAGTGACACGGCGTAGTCTGGTTCCACCCAACCGGCCGATAATCTCATTTCTACTCTCTTCCTTTGTCGCTGGTCGACCAGCGCTCCTGCCATTGGGGCAACAACATCTCCGAATATTCTATGTTTAAGTGCCGTCTGCTCCTTGTCTGTGGCTTCCTTTGGGCACTCCTGGGCGAATCATCCCACACGAACGACTTCTAAGTCAACCGTCAAATTTAGGTGACGGGTAGGGCACACTAGGGACGCCAACCGATTTTAATTTTTAGCTACTACCCCGGATCTATTTTAAACAATTTCGGGGTTACAACCTCTCGCAAACACTTATACTATTTATTAAATAACCATGCCCAAATGCGGACCCAACACTTGTACGCGAAAAATTGATTCACGCTAAAATTGTCCGCTTTTGCCGGTAATCAATTTTTCGCGTACAAAAACGGACTCAATATTCGTGTATGGTTATTTAATATATAGTATAAGTGTTTGCCGAGAGGTTGTAAATCCGAAATTGTTTTAAATATACCCGGTTTAGTAGCCAACAAGTAAAACAAATGGTGTTGCTAGTTAGGGCTACCCGCCTGCCTTAATAAAATCAGCTAGTCTTTATCTTTTTAAATTAATGAATACGAAAATCATTAATTCAATAGAGAAATTATAAAAGAGCGAACTCACAAGTTACTAACGCAGTCACTAAGTTTATCTTCTACCAACGCCAAGTTCCTCCTTAAAGAGCATTTACATTGCGAGCAAAAAAACTGAACGGGTATTAGTACGGTGTGGTGATGATAGCAAGTGGAAGGACGTTTGGTTTTTTAGAAAAGTCGCAGTAAACAAAATGACAGATTCGTTATTCTTCTTATTTTATTGTGGCAATCCACTTACTCGACTGAGAATTACTGCTGCCATTATCATGTCTTAGATTTTGGGCGTGAAGTAGTATTAAGATGACGGATAGGGCACACTAGCGAGGCCAATCCATTTTAATTTTTAGTATAAGTGTTTGCCGAGCAGGTTGTAACCGAAATTGTTAAAAAGAATCCGGTTAGTAGCTAAAAAATTAAAATCAAATTGGCGTCGCTAATCCTAGTAGTGTGCCCTACGTCCCACTTTAAGTGGGACAACTCGCCGAAAAAAAAATCAAGTGATATTTTGACAGTTTTGGAGCCTAATTCTCGTGCTCGTGATATTTTAAAAACATGGCGGATATCACCTAAAAAACCATAACAAAAAAATTATGTTTAGTTATATCTGTTGTATGAAATAAGTCACGAGATCGAGAATTGCTCCAGTTCAGTTCAGTAACTCAATAAAACGGAGAGGTAGTAGGCGTTTTATGACCAACGGAGTCTGGCCAAAACTACTCTTAACGAAACAAGAATCGTGGTCCAAGCGGTTAACCGTCCCAGAGCGAAGCTTTGACGCAATGGGAATTGCACGTTATGATGATAGCGATGTACGTAAAGAATGCAGTGCTTTGTTTCTATGGTCCAGTGTTTGCGCTCGCAGTGTAATTTAATATTGTTGTTGCAAGGCGCATCGGTGATAGTTGTCCAGTTGCAGTTATAGCTTAATGCTCTTAGTAAGTGAAAGTGCTAACTCGACATAAAATATTGAACAAATGACTAGAGTCAACGGGTCGGTATTAACAAAATTTAAATTTTCATCATACAGGGATTTACGTCAATAATGCACTTAGGGCCGAGTTTTAAATGCATGTATAAAACTGAAAACAAATTTTTTTTAATAAGTAACCAAACGATAAATATCGTTAAAACTTGTTTGACGCTGTAACTTTGAATATTGGTTGACAGTTAACTATAGTTATAGCAAGAGGTCCTGGATTTGATCCCAGGGTCGGGCTAAAATTTGTACCTAAGTTTTCGGTAGCAGTTGGTCCTGCGCCCAATCCCTTTCCAGTCTTGTCACGCCCCAGTGGTGTCGCATAGGAATATGAGAGTAAGGGAATAGAGAGTGCACTTGTGTTTGCACACACTCTTGAGCACTATAATATAGCCAGCGTACGTGGCTGATCGTTGAGATTGGCTGCCATAGCTGTAATAGGTTCCAACCTATTACAAAAATAGGCGTAGCAAAAATGTTATGATTTTGACCTGTATGTATGTATGGTACTACATCTGTTCCCTTATAACTTCTAAAATAGTTATCCTATTTGAACAAATTAGGTGTCGTTAGAAGCGTCTTGATTGTTTTCTAGCTATAGGCGACATGACGTCACGTTAAATTGACTACAGCGCCCTCTTAGAGTAAGGAAGTAAGAAAAAAAAAATGCTTGACGGTACCGTGTGGGATATCAAATGAAAGAATTTTTTAGCAAATTTCAAATATGTAATTTTATTCACACAACTAGAAATATGTTAAATAAAAATGAAGTTTAAAAATTTAAACCTGACCACCAAAAAACACACTCTAAAAAGTACGAAACAAGAAAATGGTCACTGCTGAAATTATTATGCCGTATTGCCGTGGTCGTATGCCACCTACTGTAGCAAAACATATTCATTATATTAATAAAATAAAATCATACGACCACGGCGATATTGCATAACAATTTTCTTGTATCGTAATTTTTAAAGCGTGTTTTTTTGGGAGTCAGATTTTAGTTTAAAACTTTATTTTTATTTGAAGTATTAGTTCAGATTAACTACGCATCAAAAAATCGCCCCTAAGAGCAGCTAACAATTAAATCTCATTTGAGTACCAATTAGTCTAGTCAAGAATTGCTCATAAACGCCCTGTTGGTCTAGTGGTTTAAGTACCGGGTCGTGATCTCAGGGTCCTGGGTTCGATTGCCGGGTCAAGCGAAAAGTATGTTTCCAATTTTTCGGACATAACTCGGCTTTCTGATCACCAATCCGCATTTGGCAAGCGTTGTGATTAAGCCTATTCCAATCATAGTAGCGATAACTTGATTTCTATGATGGAGGCCTTTGCCCTGCAGTGGGGCAGTTTATAGGCTGATTTAAAAAGGATTGCTCAAAATAAGTTACGGAGGGAAATCCTTGGAAAACAATGACTTTGTATTTTTATCTAAAGTTCCCCGCCTTATAGCTCTTAAGTCCGCCTGGTTAAGTAGAAGGGGATTGAAGGTTCCATTTTTTGCATAATAATCCTGGAAACTACCATCTGAACTGATAGTAACTGGAAACGGATGATCTGATCGTCGGCTCGTCTATAGATAGATAGATAGATATTTTTTATTGCACAAAAACAAAATGCAAGTATGATATAACAATAACAACATCAGACAAGAAGGCGGTATTATCGCTTGTAGCAATTTCTTCCGGACAATCTTTGGGTAGAGGAAAGAAATATCGTATTCGTAATAGGGGAAGGCAGTGAAAAGCAGTTTAACAAATAAAGTTAAAAATGGCTGCAATATACATACGAAAACTGAACCCGGGATCCTAGGTGTTGGGACAACATCGTCGTACGTGCGGGAGGAGCGTTGCGGGAGGCACAACACGGTCTAGGGGCGTTTAAGAATACTGCCAAGGTTTTCCCGGCCTGTCGTAAGAGGCGACTAAACGGGTTTTCGGAGTACGTGAGCGTATCCACTACTGGAGAGTGGCTTGCTCAGCATACGACTTCCGCGGGGGACGACATTACCGGGTGTCCTGGTAGGTCGTACAGCGTTGAAGGGCTGTATTGCGCCAGATAGGGGTGAAGCGGTGAGCGCGATTAGCGGTACGGTCTAAGTCCCGGCTGTCCCCTGGGGTTTTCAGTTAGAGGTCGGTTGTGTTGTGTGTATCTGTGCCCCCGGGTTACACCACCTTGGTTCCCTACATGTAGCAAGGTGACGGCCATGATGGTTTCCCCAGGAAAAAAAAAGGCACAACACCGGTGACGTCACTTGGGCCGCAGCATCACTCTGCCCGTGACCCCTACAGTAGACACTAGTGTTTCACGTCTTACCATACATTTTGTTACTTAACCGGCAGATTCCGCCCCTCTTTAATACACAGTCCACTTTTGATTTATATTATCATCCCCCAATAGTTAGGACACTAACATGGGATTACTATGTTACAAAGTCCAAAATTGTGTAACCAGGATCTTTACCTTCTCGATGACTGGCCTATAGGATTTAAAGTCGGTTTAAACTGAAGGTGTTACATCGGCGAAACTAGCGCTGCTAGCAGATTTAAATTAATTGTGGCGATTATGAGACATTAGTTAAAAAAGTAAAATCTTAAAGACTTAGAATAATCTATTAACTTGTTTTTTTGACACACACTTATGCAATATTTCTTCCTACAAGTAAGAATAATCTAAAAGAGGCTACTTTTAGCAATCATGCAAAAATATTGTTACTTGTCACGTGTAAAAAATATTGTTTTGCGTCTCAAAAAATTGATTATTCTTTCCTCCAAGTATTTAAGATTGTAATTTTGTAAATAATTTCTCATAATAGCCACAATCAATTTAAATCTACTGGCGGCGCTAGTGTCACCGATGTAGCACCTTAATAAAAACAACAAAGTTCACCAATCAACTAATACAAAATAGGATAATAGAAAATCACTCCAATACAAGTCCCACTTAAACTCCAGGAAAATGGAGCAGGCAAATCTCTGGAGATCGCGAAGATTTCAGAACCAACTGTTGCCGAAGCATTGATATCTGGCGTAACTGCTGATCCCAAGGGTATAAACCACCCCTCGATAAAGCTACAGGATTTTTTGTTCCTTTGCTAAGGCTATTACACTTTGGGAGGTTTTGTTCCAATATTTCTGGTGACCCTTGTGAAGCAAAAGGATTTAAGTGCACACAAAATTTGTAAAGGTCTGGCCCCCAAAACATTCGTAATATAGATAGGTATACTTTATTGTTCAAATACACAATTTAAGCGGGCGTTCATTAATCACGTGAGGCAAAAAGGAGGTGGGGTCCGAAAAAAAAAACACCAATATCCACTAGAGGAAAAGGGGAAGCTTTACAAGAATTACGCGTATTTTGAAGGTGTTGTCCAAGATTGTATGGGCCCCTGGGCGAGACCTTGTACAGTTAGTAAAAAAAAGACAAATACATATCTTAAAATACCTCTTGTAACCGTCCAACTCCTTTAAACTTTTCTCGGTACAAATAAAAAGATCACAAAAATAAAGCATACTTAAACAGCAAAAACCATCAGGGCGGGAATGAATTTTTATTTATGACCTCTGTCACTTTTGAAAATTTCAAAATCGCGTCCGCATAAAAAGTGTCATCGACTGCTTTTTAACCATCAAAAACGAGCTAAATTATTTTTAGAAATATCGAGACACATTAAACTGACAAACAGAAACAAGACGAATGACTTGAAAAAAAACGTGATACAAGTTGTCCAGCTACAGCGTTATCATTTAGAAGTTTTTATGGGATTTTTTTGTTTTGGACGCAAAATGTGTCCTATTATTTATGCTTTACTGAGCGAATTATTAAGGGTTTTCAATTTTTGTACCTCTATACAAACGTTAAATGTTTTTTTTTAGATTTTATAACAATCAGTAGATGTTTTCTTGATTTTTTGAAATTACTGTAAATGCCCTCGCCACCTCCGGGACATCACCCTTTCATTTTATATTTTTTGGCAATCTTATTGGTTGACAGATTTTTCTAAGAATATTGTATTTTGAAAAAATGTTTTTCCATGTAGAGGTTAAAGATTGGGGAAGGTCAAAAGTTGCTAAAAACTCACGTGATTGATAGACGGTGATTACTTACTGCGCCACTATCACACGAGAGTTGTATGTAAAGCGAATAAAGAATACCAGAATTTTCAATCGGGAGGACACTAACATTCGGTTCAATTTGTCATCGGTCGTGGAATCCAGTGATCCGATTTGCGCCTTCAATTTACATCCAACCCGATACTGTGGTCTATCACTACATTTATTTAGTGACAAGTGTAATATTAAAAATCAGGGGCATCCAAGATTTACAAGTCGGGCGTAGCAGACCACGCCGTGCAACTCCA
>JADPWL010002894.1:0-17637 GCA_019059595.1 Marasmia exigua | reverse complement strand
TACAGATATCACCTAGATACTACCTAAATATCAGTATCATAATAATTGCAGATATTTTAAAGTAATGTAATACTTTGATGTACTTATGCACGTCAAAATTGTATTGTATCTGTACGGTTTTTCAGTAAGTGAATTTGTTATTCTTATGAGTTATAAATGACTTTAACCATTAAAGGATAGGGTAAGCACATTAAAGCCGTCATTTGTTTTAAAATTCTAGCTGTTAAACCGGATCAATTTTTAACAATTTCGAACCTCCGGCTCCTCGGAATATCCATTATACCAACTAACAATTATTCAATAAATTAAAAGTAGGTATGTGTTTTTCATCAGGCTGGAGGTTCTGTTTATCAGCTAACAATTTATATAATTTGTAGCACTAGTGGGCCATACCCATCGCCTTAAATTAATAATTATTAGATAAGTACATTGCATTACAGTTAATTTTGATTTAAATGTCTCTCTATAGACGTATCCGTGACAAGATATCCCACGCATAAAGTCTATTTGAGAAGTTTAATTTTAAGAAAAGTATAGATTGTAGCCTTAAAAACTAAGGCTATATCCACACAATTTCTTTGAAATTGTGTTCACCACCCCCTCCGTCTGATCCAATATCGGGTCTATAGGATCCGTCACCACATACTGGGCGGAGAGAAGGACGTCCTCGGACTCATCGTCCCAACCATCCTTCTCACAATCCACAATTTCAATCCGGATAATACGTCGGGCTCGAGAGCCCGACGTACTTTTCCTTATAAATGACACCGATGTTGGATCAGGGTGGGGACGGTGCTTGACACAAGATGTCCGCACTGGATTTACACGCTTTGCAGAACGGCGAGCGCGAGCCTTTATTATCTTCCTCTGCAGAGGCGCCTCTCCTAACTCCTCCGACCAAGGTGGGAATATTTGGGACCATCCTTCTAAGGGGTCCTGCGCATCCTGCAGAGGCGAAGGTGGGTACTGCTCGCCATCGCGTGTAGCTTTGGTAGTGTTCTGAAAAAAGAAAACAATAAGTTACCTCGTAATAAATGAATAAATGGACTGCACTCTCCAGACAAATAATGTATTCGTATTTAAATAACTTACCATGTTTTAAGATGATAATGTTATTAGATGGGTTGTTAACTTATTGCTGCGTGTCTCCAAAACAAGTATCATTCTCATGCGCTTTAATGAAATATATACCACAAGTATTTGTACGTGTGAGTTTGTAAGTGAGTGGAATTAAAAGCTGACACAGTGCATTTTTTCTTCATGTGTACACGTAGGTCTGTGTGTGTTCATCAGAATACACGTGTCAAATAAACAAGTTCAGACATGATTTTGTGCTAAAACTGTATGTAAAATATGTTGTAGGTACATTCAGCTACACATCAGGTAACCACAATCTGTTAAATTTTCTTGATCGATATTGAACCAAACAGGTTTGACGTAAAGATGAGAATAGATTGAAGAAATTTAGAGATTTGTGTACATTGATGTGTACCTGTACTTTCTCTCTGTAATCTTGATAAAATCAGATCATATTAGAATGAAACAACGTTTTATATTTACGACATTAGGTATATTCATTTAAATAATAATTAATGTTATTTACATTTCAACATTTTGTCTTAAGTAGTCGAGTGCACAACTCTTTAAATTAGGTTTTCTATGTTATCATTTTAACAAAAACAAATTTTAAAAATGGCCACCTTATGACCTCATAAAAAAGTTAAATGTTTTATTTATCATCTTCAGTAAGAACACAAAATAAACAAAGTTATAGCTATATAAAACAAAGATACGATACGTACCTATTCACATAATATCTATCCCTACCCGGTATTTAAACGTAAGCGACACAATAATTAAAATAGAGTTTGCATAAAAAGGCGCTTACAATAAAAAAGTAGGAAAGGTTCGATATCTACTATCATGGTTGCCACTCAAATCTACAGTTTAACCTTAGTTTATGTCCCTAGATTACAGAAATTAATCTAATTTATTTTTTACATTATACATACTACGCTATTATCATAGAAAACACTGTGAAAACATACCAACATTTCTAAAAATAATATAAATCTTAAAAAATGCTATTCCGATGACCCCATGATAAGGTTGAAATTTTATTTTTTAATATGACGCGTTTGTCGTCATTAGACGACAAAGCTACTTTTTCCTGTTCTTGGGTAAATATTTCATGTTTAAGAGATTTAAATATAATATTTTTTTTTTCGTAAAAAAATATTTTTATTTAATACCTTAAAGTAATCTTTAAAATGAACATTTTTCAAGACCGGTTTTTGTACCCCTTTTGCTTTTTTATATTCCTCTTTTTCTGTTTTAATGCTATACAACTTCGACCTTAGACCTACAAACTCAGATATTAAATTCCCGCCTAGTTCGTCCTTAAAAAGACCTGGCACTTTTTTATTTAAGCCTGGAATGTTGTAACTGTTATTTAAGGGGTAATTGCTGGTATCGAAATAAGGAAGGAAATGTATCTTTAAATCATTATAAAAATCTTTACTTTCGATTGAATAAAGAAAACTGTCAGTATCCGTATAGCAAAGTTTCAACTTTTCATTATAAAAAGGTTTCATAATAGAATAATGAAATCAAACATATGACTTTTAGATATTTCCAAAACGGAAAAACCAATATATATAGGTTTATCCAAAGTTATTGTTTCAGGTTTCATTTGAACAGCTACAAAGTTTTCTGTAAAAATAGTAACACTGTGAAAATTAGGTCTAGATATCAATCGCTCAGCACAAATACTTTTCTTTGTTTTATTCTTATCATCATTCCATTTATTTACCAATTTCACATCAACCCTTTTCTCCGTATCTTCTAAAGTCTTTCCGAAAATACTATTATTCAAAAGTTTAAAAAATCTTGTTCAAATGCTGATTTTGCTTTTTTTCTTAGTTCAGTATTCATATCTATGTACTGTTTTAAATAAGGACTCTGATTAAATTGAATTACTCTATGAATTTTTTTTAACAATAAACCATGTTTTAAACATGTCTGCAGGTGCGCATAATGGATGACATACAAAAATTTATCGTATAAATTTGGGATTAATTTACATGTTTTTGAACCCGGTGGAATAAACTTTTGCGCACAAAAAGGAAAGTCATTATGATTATCATGCAATTCTTCTGGATATTCTATGTCTACTTCTAGTATGTAACCAGTGTCTCCATTAATTGACACATTTTGAAAATCAATTCTGCTAATTTCATCATCATTTAATAACTTGAAATGTGAGTGAGGTAGATAAGCGCACATAGCAAAGCCGTAGAGATTATTACAGTCAATGTAAACTAAAAAGTTATCTCTTTTTGTCGGGTCATAAGAATTTAAATATTTGTTGTTAGCTTTTGAATACCTTGTTGAACATAAACAAATTCCGCCGCGAATACCTTTTTGAATCATTCGTAATATTTCCAAGTCATTAATTAATTCTAATTTAACGTCTGTTTTTAAAAGCATAGCATCAAAACTCAGACTGGGTGCGGTTATGTAAAAAGCGGGATCTAACTTGTAATTTGTTTTACAAGTTTGACGAAAACTTTCGAAGACGTTCTGCTAGTAAAAGAACATCTGTTTTAAGATACAAATCGGTATATTCTCCAAGATTTGATAATTCAAAAGTTTGCCAAACTTTTGTTGCATGTTCGTAATCTTCTGACGAAATGTTACTATTATGCAGTTTACTAAAAAAACATTCCTGGGGAGGGAGCTCTTCCTCCTCATACGTGGTCCAAGTAGTTATGTATTCATAAGGATAAACTCCTTTGCGTCTCAATAAATTAAAATGCTTATTAGATGGATAAAACCGCGATAAATGACTAAAATCATTATTATTTAAATTTGCTGCTAGCTTCTCAAGGCTTGTGCCTAAAAATTTAAAAGAGTCCACAAACGAACTGGTATGATGTCAGTACCATTTACTTGGAAATATTTTGTGAATGAAATATAATTTTCCTTAGTTTTTGCTATTACTTGAATTCTACCTGGCATTTCTCCTAATTCTCGTATAAAAAGATGACTATCATAACCGGCTAAGTTATGAAAAAAAATAGGTACAAATTTAGGCAGTCGATACTTCATATTACAATAAGAATGTGCTGCACCGCGATACCGTCCGGTAAGATGGCAGTGATCTTTTACTTTATCATCAAATAATATTTTACCACATAGAAAACAGTTTTTTGCTTGAGAAAAATTTGTTCTGTCATAATCAGTTAACGTTATTGGCAACGGTGACTGCAAAATATTATAAATATTAGTTATGTCGGATATCAGATATTCAAAGAACTTTTCAATACAGGTAGGTCCGCGATAGGAGACAAATTTGTTGAGCGAACTGTCGTAAGAACAAACAATATAGTAAGCAAATGCAGCTGGTGTGTGTTTGTGCAATGATGCTGTGCAACTTGATTCTGAATTGCATTCAGTTGGCTCTAACAACGATTCAAAATCTGCGTACAAAACGAAGGGCATGTCTTGCATACGCTCGTAGTGGTCAAATTGTATTCGAGTTCCTTCATTGGGTAAAATCGTTGCCACACCACTACAAATGTGGGCATCAAGTTTATCGTTGTTGTCAAAAAAAATCATACAATCTTCACATAAATATACTTTCGAATGATGTTTAGTTAACTGCTTGCGAAGTAATTTAGATAAATCTTTAATAAGACAGTAATGTGTACGTTTTTCTTTTTCAAGGAAAAGCATGTTAACGTGATGTTCTTTTCGGCGTTCGCTTTTGTACAAAGGCCCAACAACGTTACAGTTCTTTTTAAGACCATAAATATTAATACTTATGCGAGGATTGTTTTTTTCAAAGATTTTTATATCCGAAAACCCAACTGGAAAAGAAAGGTTCTTAATATTAAGAACAGTTTTGAAGTGCGGATAAGAAGTCGTTCGATGAGCATTACTTTTAGCAGGAAAAAGTGATGCCATAACACACCATAAAAAGCAATATTTATCAGAATTTTTTATATTTATACACGCTCGTTTATGTTTTATGGTTTCAGGCAAATCTATAAAACTTGACGCTCTCAAAGGGTTGTATTTATTAATGTTTACTTCTAAATACAAACTTCGCAGATAAGCCCACCCACTATCTCTATCTTCAAAATTTTCAATTTTTTTACAAAGTAAATGAATGATATTTAAAAACGTCTCTTCAAAATCATAATTTTGATGCAAGTTTATATTTTCGGTTGCAAAAGATTTAATTGAAACAGAATCATTTTTATGCTGAAAAAATTCAGCAAATAACTCAAAGTTTACTTTGATGCTAGAATGCGCTTGCATTCGTGCCGAAAGCAAAAGACGGACGCGTGCGCGCAATCGCGATAAAAATTCAGCAGGATAGACCGACGAGTGCTCCTCGTCCTCGTCATCCCGACCGTTGTTACATTTAACGCGGTAAGAAGCGATGCGACTACGAAAAGCACTGTGTACTTTTTCTATACCATCGCTTTCAACAACTGAACTGTTATTTTTGTGCAAAATACTTTTCAAGTGAGCGGAAAAAACTTTGTTTCTAACAGATACGTCGCATACAGAACAAAAAGTGGTGTTTGACATTGTGGATATGCTTTCACTGTGCTAACAAAACAAGTTATTGAAATAAGTACGCAAATTTATACAAACTAAATTTGCGGAAGAAGGAGTCACTCTTCAAATATTCCCAGTTTATTTTTTTTTAATATTATTGCTGTAAAAAACTCCTTCTTCCGTAAATTTAGTTTTTGCACATTTAACAAATTTTTTTAGCAAACTAAATTCTGGTGAGTCCGTCTCCCCTTGCAGGCGAACCCAAATAACAGACTTCTCGCACTTTTCTAAGCCGCTTAGGTTGCGTACCTCCTCCACGTTGTAGAGACGCAGCTCAGCCAGCAGGTCCCCGTCCAATTGCGCTGTCCGACGCGTGACTCCACCTGGCACTCTACGGGTGAAGAACGAGCTAGGAGCCTCTTTTTTCTTTGCAGGCGTTACCTCGTCGTCCGACTCCGAGTCAAAGAGCCACTCGGAAACGACGCTAGGCGAAGCTTTAGTGTTCTTTGGCGAGCCCTTTGCGATCTTCTTTTTTTTCAAACTGAAAAATTTTTTGGAGTTATTATCATTATATTCTGGACGTGGTTGTTCTAGATAAAGTATGATAAACAGAGAAAATAAATTGATGATGTGGGTATGAATAGTAGACAAAAACGGATATCTAAATTACCTTAAGCTTTCGTCTTCTGACTCGAAGAAGTGGTTTGATTCGACGATCTTCTTCGACCGTTTGTTTCCTTTGTTTTCAGACCTGAAATCCATAAGTTTTTTATCACACATAGTCAGGAGATTAGGTCTTGAAAATCTGTCGAAAATGGGAAATAATGTTATAAAAAAACATTAGCATTATAAGACAGAAAGACAGATGATTATGACAACAAATAGAATACGTCAATAAAACCTGGAAAGAGAGATGATTTTGACAATAAATAAGTTTAACTTACGAACATTTTTTCAGAGTTTCTGGGGTCTTCTTGGTTTTCTAGGTCAGAGAGTATCGACGCCGAAGCACTACTACTTGTTCCTTAGATGTCTCCTGGGAGTACTGATACGGTACCCATCCTTTACTGCGTTTTTATTATAGAAAAGTGCAGATTGCGCATTATTTTAGCAGAGGTATTCAACCTTTATTCATAGATATGAAGAGCACGTTTGAAGTTTGAAAAATATACTTCTTGAGAAGTAAACAATAAAAACCTATTTAAGTGTAGTACAATTGTCTGAAAATCGGTAGGAATGTATACTTGTGTTTTATTTTCTAATTTTTTTTTTTCAGAAACCTTTATTCATTCACATTTGCTTAGAACCAGCGTACCAACTTTCATATAACTAAGTAGCTTTAATAATATAACAACATCGTAGGTAGGTAAATAGATGACTATCATTACACACAAACATTCATGTTTTGTATTTCTCTTTTCAAACTCAAAATATAAGTATATTTTTTTGCATTTACATCAAACATTCAAATCAATATATCTCTAATAGCGAACACAGCGTTTGGTTGTTTCAATACCTGCAAATAAATCATTTACTTATATTCAGTCAATTTCTTCAGTTAATTTGACTACTAAATCAACAGGTTACCTACCTCTGACTTATTATTTTCAGCAAAATAATTTTGTTTTTCAGCAAAATAATTTTGTTCACATGGTATTTCTTGAAAACTAGCAGCGAAATTATTTGTGTGCATGTTTTATTAATTGCTGATTAAAGATTTCATTGCAACTAACGTTACGGAATGTACAAAGACTATTTCACATTGACCATAAACTAATTTAAATTTGTAAGTATGTTATTTTTAAATTTTAACGATTACAAAACGTCTATACAGAGAAGGCTTTACCTAAATTACCCGTAGTAATTAACTGACCTTTCATGAAAACATCAAGACTTTGTGTATACGTTAGCCACGCGCGCACATGCTAGTGCGCACCGTGGCGATGTAATAACTATTCTGCAGGCAAGAAACCAGCGGCTAAAACAAAACGATCATAAAAACATAATAATTTAATTAAAACATAAAAATTAGTTCAAACACAACAGTTTAAACTTGGCGTTGATTTATTTTCGATTTGCTTATTTAAGGGCCGAGTTCATCAACATATTAAACGTTAGTTATCACATTTAAACCGTACCTGAAAAATACTAATCCTTGGTTGAACTATATTTAAAGTGAGATTACCGTTGTTAAAGTTGGTGAACTCGGCCCTAAGGACTTGATTCTGTGATGTATCGAGTTATTGTCGAGTGACATTGGTAGCTATATTTATAATACTAGCGATTCATTCATAATTTCTGCTAAACTACCACTACTACTACTACTAGTATATATTAATGCTATAAGTTTATTTATGAGTATTGGGTATTTTTGTCTATAATAGAAAGATCTCTTGCTATATTGTGTATATATGTATATAACAGCGGAAGAGCCACGCCTTGGCATGAGTAATACCACGTCCTCACAGAAAACTGACGTAAAGCAGTGCATGCGTTGTGTTTCGCTGCGTGAGTGAGGGTACCAAGGCCCAACCCAAGGTAAAATAGGTTAAAAGGTA
This sequence comes from Marasmia exigua, assembly GCA_019059595.1. Classification (NCBI taxonomy): domain Eukaryota; kingdom Metazoa; phylum Arthropoda; class Insecta; order Lepidoptera; family Crambidae; genus Marasmia; species Marasmia exigua. The sequence continues at coordinate 9,508 of JADPWL010002894.1, read as the reverse complement.
AGCAGCGCACCACCACTGGTGTTGCAGGTGTCCATGGGCAGCGGCATTTGCTTACCATCAGGTGATCCGTCTGTTCGTCTGCCACCTATCGCAATAGCTAAGTCAAGAATATGAATTTTGTACATAATCCATACACACGTTGATAAATCTCTATCAATATTATCGCTTAAAGTCCGTGATTACACCCCAGCTCCAATTCATTAACGCATGCATTGTTTTTATTTTATGCAAATTCAGCAGCGCGTCGTATTCATCGAATGCAACTTGACTATGAGAACCATTATTGAAAAATATCTCAGAAATTAGTAGCTGTATTTACATCATGGTTAAAAACAAAACTATTGATTAAGTATCTGTTAGGTTCAGGGGTTCTGGGTTCTGTTCCCGGTCGAGCAAAAATATGATTAGATTTTTTAACATAGCTCTGCCGCTCGAGCTTGTGATCAATACCAACTTCTGTTAAGCATAATGTTTTTATGATATAGGAGGCAGACGAGCCGATGGATCACCTGATGGTAAACGATTACCGCCGCCCATGGACACCTACAACACCAGTGGTGGTGCGCTGCTTACCTTTTAACCCCTCATCCCTGTATTGAGCCTCCGGTACCCCCCTCACGCTGCGAAATACAGCGCATGCACTGCTTCAGGCAGGTTTTCTGTGAGAGTGAGGTATTATTACAGTCAAGCCGACTCATTCATGCCGAAGCATTGTTCTCCCACTGATAAAATAGTGATTATACCTTATCACAAAATAATAGCAATGACTCAGTTTCTTCAATGAAGGCATGTATGTGTCTCGCAGTGTGACAATAATTACCTAAGATGAAATGCATCTTGTATGAAAATATGGTGTTTGAAATTTGGTGGTAGACGAGCCGACGGATTACCTGATGGTAAGCGATTACCGCCGCCCATGAACACCTGCAACACCAGTGGTGCCACAAGTGCGCTGCTTACCTTCTAACCTCTTTTACCCTGGATTGGACCTCCGGTACCCTTACTCACTTCAATTTCTTTGATGAAAGCATATGTCTTACAGTGAGACAATAATTAAGCAGAAACGTATCTTGTATGAAAATATAGACAACATCACATACATTATCATGAACCTGCGACCCTTGCGTGTCAATCAGTACTCAAATCACTGTGCTAAATAATACTAAGTACCTATACATAAAAGTTCAATTACATTTTCTGTATGATGCATTGTAGGAGTGATAATAGGTACAAACAATGTACATCGCCACATCAGGTTACCACATTCTGTCAAATTTATACAATTGGTATTGAACCAAACGGGTTTGACATAAAGGTGAAAATGGTGATTACAGATTTGTTTACATTAATGTATAGCTAACTGTACTTACCTCTTTGACTTTCAAGTAAAGTAAATAAAATAAAAGTAAAAGAACTAAAACCCAACTACGACAAAAAACGTCGCTGAAAAAGTATAAAACAAGCCTTCGTTGTCAATTTATGCAATATTCACTATGTAGAGATAAAATTTCATGTTTGGAAATCCGCAGTCACACGTTGTCAAAGGGTAGTATATTTAACGTGTGACTACGCCTTTCCAAACATGAAATTTTATCTCTACATAGTGAATATTGCATAAATTGACAACGAAGGCTTGTTTTATACTTTTTTCAGCGACGTTTTTTGTCGTAGTTGGGTTTTAGTTCTTTTACTTTTATTTTATTTGTACTATTTTGGTGTCCAAGTGCTAGTAATATATATATATATTCAAAATGTACAAGTCAAGCGCTTTCAAATGATACCAAACACGGCATATTTATCATAACTTTATTTTTTTACTCTGTATGTTTTGTCCGCTAGAGGGCGCCACATTAGATTTTGTGAAACTTCATATAGCCTATAACCAGCGGACGATCAAGACGCTTATAATGATATGTCATTTGTCGAATTCTGATAAGTAGTTAAGAAGTTACGTGGAAACAGATGAACATACATACATACATACATACATACATACATACATACATACATACATACATACATAGCCTGTCAAAATCATAACCCTCCTTTTGCTTTGCCGTAGTCGGGTAAAAACAAATTAAAAACTAGTTAGATAATTATTATTTTTAAATACGGTTCGTGATGATTCAGAGGTTCTAGGTTCAAATCCTACTCGGATTTTTTTTTTCTTCGGAATTCTTAGGCGTGAGCGTTGTGATATTATATTAGTTCTTAAATTGTTTAATATATTGTACTTAATTTAAAAAAAGTTTTATTTTCTGTTCAAATGCGTAAGCATTAAAAATCTGTCTGCAAAAACATTACATCTACCAAGTCACAAGCAAGTGTTTGTGCATCACGTTACACGCCACCGTAAAATTAGCTGACATAGATATATTCCTGCATCGCGATGGCAAAGTTTTAGTTTGGAGTTTGTATATATACAAAATTGAAACATGGATTTAGTGGATGTCACCTAAGACCGAAACACTCCAGTAGGAGACGGCCGCTCTAAAAAGGTGTAGTAAGACTAAGGTGATTATCTGAGATGTCTGTAATGATAGATTATAACCCGGAGCGATCGGCTGGGTTTAAATCAGTCAGAACAAGATTACTCTCACCACGTTTGGTAAAAAACGCTAAACGCGGTAAAGCACACAAGACGAAAAATGAAACACGGATCAAAATAAATAATGGTTGTCTCCGGACTGCAAAGTTGCATCGAATCAAACGAAGTCACAACAGTCCGGAGACGTAATCCCATTATGCTCCAGTTTTTGTTGAATAAGAGAATCATCGTTTCTAAGTACTATTAACCCACTAAGCTAACAGTGCAATCGGTCGTCTAATAATAAATTCCTCAACTTAGACACTGAAATAATCGTTCCAGGGTAGACAGACAGTGACAACGATATAGAACGACCTTAAAATCTAACGTTACCGTATTTTAAATCAACACTTATCTATCTGTTTTTTGGGCAATTTCACTTAACTTGATTTTGCGACTGAGCGAACGCAGAGAGCGATTTCGAAAAAAATCAAGTGAAGTGAAATGCCCAAAAAATACCTACTTGTGACTCCACTGGTGTTGCGGGTGTAATTGCTTACCATCAGGTGATCCGTCTGCTTGTCTGCCACCTCACATATAAAAAAAACTTTTTTCAGAATTTTATAACACAATTTCTGTACTTAGAGTCTTTGAGACAAAGTTCAAGGCATACTGCCTGGGCATAGATAAAGGAACTCTTGGATTTCCATGTCAGCGAAATAAGGGAACAATTTAAAGAAATAAATATTTTAACCGTGCCTTCCAATTTATCCTCGACTGCATTATATATGTACGTAAGTACTTGCATACTTTTCCAAAAAAGTCCGGTATTCATAGTCTTAACACCAGAAATAAACATTGCCGTCCCGGTCCTCAGACTTCATTAAATCGGTAATTCGTTTGTTGGCTTAAGTATTAAGATATTTAATAAGCTACCACAAAAAGTCATTAACCTTTCACTGGATAAGTTTAAGTTTTATATTAAAACCTGCCTAATGAAGAAAGGTTACTATAGTGTACAAGACTATTTAAATGATAAGGATTCTTGGTCATGTTAATTGATTAATCTTTTAAGCACTTATTCATAGTAGACCTTATTGTCACTTTCCATCAGGTGAGATGAGGTCAAGTGCAAACCCATTTAATATACACAAAAAGTACCTTCACTCACTCGACGGTTGTAATGTGCTGTGTGAGTGAAACAGTAACTTCACTCACAGCACATTGCTGCTTCACGACGGTTTTTTGTACGGCCCTCCAAGGCCCATTTATGACAAAGCGTAGCTGTCGGTAAAAATAACAGGCATAGACTCTAACACGTCTAGCCATCGCTAATCTTTGCGGAGCGAAGCGCGGCTTATGCATGGCGGTAAAATTTAACGTTCACAATAAAGTAAGGGGTAAGTCCAAGCGGCGAACGTAATTCGCGGCACATGCTCCAAGATTTGGAGTTGCCAGATTTAAGACTTTCTCCTTGGATCGAGGGAAATTTTGGGATAAGTAGTTAAGTAGGCTTCGACTTATCTGTGAATATAGGAGTATCGAGTAGTACTTTAGAGGAGGTATCAATTTGACCTGCTTGTAGGTATATTATAATGTTTAAAATACATAATTTTTCGTTATGTTTATGTATTGAAGTCAATCGCACCTGATGGAAAGCGATGATGAGGTCTTGGATGGTATACGTTTGCCTAGAAGAATGAAAAAAAGGAATTCACACAACATCTCATACATTTATCTGATTGCCTATTAAGTGGCTCGTCTGCCACCTATCACATAAAAAAGTAGCTTAAGTAATATCAGACAACAGAGTTCATCACACGAATGTTTGTACAGGGCGGGGATCGGTCCGGCGTTCCTCAAGGGTCAGTTTTAGGACCACTATTGTGGAACGTCGGATATGACTGGGTCCTGCGGGGCCGTCTTCTCCCGGGCATGAGTGTCATCTGCTATGCAGTTGACACTCTGGTCACAGCTCGAGGAGAGACGTTTGAGCACGCCGCCCGACGCTCCCGGCTGTCACTAGTCCTCCCCACCCCCGCTCGACTGGGGGAGGCCGTGTCGGGCCCGCAGTGTAAGTGGGCCTTCCGCCTGGGGTGGGACGTGAAGTAAGGTTTTTTAACCCGTACTCATGTCCCCTCCCCACTCTGGCGATGAGGGAGTGTCGCTGGGGTTTAGTCGGTATGCCTCTGGCCGGCTTCTCGCTAGGAGGATATCTCGGCAGAAGGGTATGCATAAAGAGGCATTCCCCTGCGTCAAAAAAAAAAAGGTGTGGATCGAACCCACGACCTTTGGCGTGTTTTTTTTGTTACTATAATAGCCACAAATTTTCACAAACGAGTTGTCATCGAATACCTCAAATACCTAATTCGAAATTAAAAAACTGAATACGAAAATAAATTAAGGTTTGCCTGCAAATTTTGTTTTAGTTAAGTGCTTTTTCTTACGAGGTCTTTTCACCCTTACTTAGTATATTGTGTATACAATATTTAGTTTTGAACTATAAGGTTCAAGTTTGCAAAGTCCTTACCAAACTTAGGTGTGGACTAAGTGACGTATTGGTATTTCCCTCGAGACTACGGATACGTAGGTACAGAAATTTTAACCACTTAACTATTAACTAAATCAAGTGATTTTGAGTTTGTAGTTCAATATTCATAACTTAGTTAAAAAGTCGATTGTTACTAGCCGATCACATTTGAGTTTGGGGTCCAAAGTAACCAACCAACCCAAAAACTGTAACTGAAGAGTTTGAATTTATTTTGAGGCATTTTTTATGTGATAGGCGGCAGACGAGCAGACGGATCACCTGATGGTAAGCGATGATTGCCGCCGCGCATGGTCACCCGCGACACCAGTGGCATCACAAGTGCGCTGCCGACCTTTAAAACCCCTTCCCCGGATTGGGCCTCCGGAACTCTCACTCACGCAGCGAAACACAACACAATGCTGGCTTCACGCCGGTTTTCTGTGAGGCCGTGGTATCACTCATGCCGAAGCGAGGCTCTCCCACGGTCAAAAGTGGAAAAACTCTGTGTTATTTTTCTTATTGCGACTGGACCGAAGTTTAAATTATAATAATTATGAGTATGTAAGCTAATTCAAATTCGATCATGGCAAATTTTAAGATATTTTCACGGATATGAGGTTAGTCAGATTCGATTGCACTTTTTTGTTCTGTTTTGACTGCACTGTTCTATAGCTAATTTAAGTTCCGATTTCCATTAATTTTTTTGCTGGGTTCTTTTTAACCGTTTAACCAGGCAAGTAACTATACGGGACCACTTAATTTTAAACTTTGTGCAGATGAGATAAGAAAACCAATGAAAACCAATGAAATGAATGATGTCTTGTTGCCTGGTACTTTTCTTTTCAGTTAAGAATTTCGATTTTTTATGATGTAAATATAATTCCATTAAAATATCGATTTAAATCTTACTCTAGACTCAAAACTCTGTTATTTTATTTGATTGTTTTGATCAATATAAAGTATAACAAAGTCATCCATGACTGCCAGTCTAACCCAATCAACACAAAATGTACAATTATAATCATCATCACATACCCTTAAATTGCCGTTTCCTTAATTTCGTTACGTACTCCATGAATTAACCCAACAATATTCAAAACTAAAAACGCATAACAAATAGGGTCCATCCCAGATTTATCCCTCCGAGTTTCGCCACTTTCGGCCATATTGCCGAAGTTAGGGCCCACCGGCTAGGCCGTAAAATTTTACAACAGCAACCGCTGGAAACTGTAAAATTTACTGTACCGAAACTGATGTTTGCTGCCATGTGCCGGTTGTTTATGGAATGAGCCGATAGATAATATTATCCTTGTTTAGTTTGATGCGAGGCTAACAAGCTTTTATCTTTGTTTACGTAACAATTTAACTTTTACTTACTCAACCAACTTACTAGTGACTTAACCCCGGTATTAGAAATGTCAAACATCGGGAATCAATATTCTGTCAATCAAAAATGCGGCAACCGGTTGTCCTCGCTTAAATATTATATAATAAAGTATCAGCCTATATACTGTCCCACTGCAGGGCAAAGGCCTCCATCATAGAAATCAAGTCAACGCTACTATGATGGGATTAGGTTTCGAATTTTTCGAAAATAGCTTGGGTTTGTGATCACCAATCCGCATTTGGTAATCGTGGTCATTAAGCCTTATCCCATTATATTAGCGATGACTTGATTTCTATGATGGAGGCCTTTGCCCTGCAGTGGGACAGTATATAGGCTGATACTTTTACTACGACTATGTGCCCCTGCATGCTTATTCCGCGTGCTCCATGTCACATATGCACAGAAAGAAATGGAATAATCTCGAACGTTCTAGAAAAATCTACTGATTTCCAGATACCCTAGTCGCAGTATGCGGTCGAAAGTTCGAGAAGCTTTGAATCGAAATTTCTAGTAACAAGAATCTAGAAATTTTGATTTTGAAAACGTTCTGGGAAGTTCGAACTAATGAAGAGTGTGTGTGAGTATAAAAGCGGGCCGTGTTTGCCCGTCGAGTCAGTTCCGATTTGGAGACCGAAGCGACTTAGTCTCCTGCGAATTAGGAGTGAGGAAGCGAATAACTTGCGAATTATTTAGAATGTGTATAGTGTTAATTAAGTCAGATTAGCCGTGTGGTCCCCGACAGAGTAGAATACCTTCACTACCGTACATATTATGTACTAAATACCAAACTTACCAGAGGACATTCGAAGTGAACCAATTAAAATCAAAAATATATTAAAAAACAAACTGAGAAAACTTGATTTTATTTAGACTCAAACGTTCCTGCAGACAAACTGTGTAAACAGTTTTGCAGGACAAGTGTAATTGGTTAACTAAATTTCATCATCATCCTCATCATCCTCCTGCCCTTTTCCCAGGTTATCTGGGGTCGGCGCAGTATGTTTTTCTTTTCCATACGTCCCTGTCATTCGTCATCGAATCATCCACCTCTTTTTCCATCATGTCATTCTTCACACAATCCATCCATCTCTTTTTCGGCCGTCCTCTGTTCCTCCACCCACTTACGTTTAAACTCATCACTTTTTTGGCAACATCCTGCGGTGGCATTCGCTTTCAGATGATCCGTTCACTCGTCTGCCACTTACATAAAAGCCAAGTACTTACCACAGTGTTACTCCAGTTACTTACCGGATAATGAAACTTTGACACCAAAGCTTTTTTATTAAAGCTCTACCCGAGGGTATTTTGCCAATGTCAAGTAACTTATTGAGAATAAGTGAGTAGTCAACAGTTGAAGCCAGTCAAACTGCCACACTCAGAGTCGTTGATTAACTTAGTTGGCTCCTTAAGAAAAAATATTGACACTTATTTTGATATGCATAAAGTCTTTATGCATAATGTCTTTATGCATAAAGTCTTTATAAAGTCTTTATGCATAATGTCTTTATGCATAAAGTCTTTATGCATATCAAAATAAGTGTAAATATTTTTTCTTAAGGAGCCAACTAAGTTAATCAACGACTCTGAGTGTGGCAGTTTGACTGGCTTCAACTGTTGACTACTCACTTATTCTCAATAAGTTACTTGACATTGGCAAAATACCCTCGGGTAGAGCTTTAATAAAAAAGCTTTGGTGTCAAAGTTAATGAACATTAGCTTAAATGACGTCTCTGAGTGTAGCCGTATGTCACAGTCACTCACTAAAACGCCGGTGTTTTACGTTTTATCGACCTACGGATTCTACTGATACCACTCTAAACAAAATCGTGGGTTTTAAAACTGTATTAGGTCCAAGGAAGCTGTTCGTGACAACTCATTCGACGACAATAGCAGTGTTAAAAACGATACAAATTAACTATTCTTATTACAAACATCACTTTGCGGCACTTCACTGCAGAAACAAACACCAAATTTGTTGTAAAAAAAACCACTACATACTAATTTAAAACCTTTGAATTGCATCAGCCCACGCGGAGTGTTTGGTTCCTACCGCCAAAATCGACACCAAAGTAATAAATGCAAACAATATCTATGTCATATTGAACTCTAAAGAGTAAATCCCCCCCTCCCAAATCACTTCGAGAATCAACTTCTAAATTAACTTCAACCTACCACAAGTTGGCTCAATAAAAACATTTCCGCTCACAAAGCGACAGTCCAAGCATTTTTTCCGAAAACAAAAACAAACCAAAAACTGACATTACTCGCACTTCGGCAAACAAAGGTGACCTATTAATAAAGCTCATTCCCACCACAGACTCACATACAGGGTGTAGCAAAAACCAGCTGCATTATTCAATGTTCATTTTTCATCTTACATACTCGAAAGTGGTCTTTATTCTGTTGTGATAGGGACTATCTCCTTCCATAAATTACACGGGGACTCGACTCTACAAAGCTACGTTGTTACTTCTGTTATGCCATTTTGAACTTTGTTGTCTGGTGTTTAGAAGTAAGGATGGGTGGAAAGGGATGTGGTTTAGAGTGAATAAAGATGAATGGCGCTGTCTGTTTCGTAGTAGGTGGTCTTTGACAGACGGATGCTCCTTTCACGCCGCACGTAGTGCTTGTGAGGCCATTTTTAATTTCACTATGTTTAGTACTTCGGGTGTAATTTGTTTATTAAAGCGAGAAAATGCAATCTTTTTTAACTGGAAATGTTTTAAAGAGGATAAAATATGTAAGCTATTTCAGAGATTTTGCCTAAACCTGAAATGGTATGGAAAGTAATGTAAATATACCTAATGTAAATTAATAAAATTGTATCATCAAACAGTTTAATATTATTTAAATTCCAATTTTATTTAATCTCTTCTTTTTTTTTATATGAGTGGTGGCAGACGAGCAGACGGATCACCTGATGGTAAGCAATTCCGCCGCCCAAGGACACCCGCAACACCAGTGGAGTCACAAGTACGCTGCCAACCTTTTCCCCTTCCTCCCCATTGGGCCTCCGGTAACCTCACTCACACGGCGAAACACAGCGCAGGCGCTGTTTCACGAC
>JADPWL010002893.1:0-10135 GCA_019059595.1 Marasmia exigua | reverse complement strand
GTTCTGATGCTTGATGATGATGAGATGATCCGAACGAATTGAGGGCGGGCCCAATAGTCTTTAATATTTCCGGTAAATCGCTCGTAACTTGGACCACGCATCGGTCGTCCTAGGCAATATTTCACGGCAATCCACGGAAGGTTGTGCAGTAATGCTGCCTTCGTGATTGCTAACTTTTAAGCTCTATAATTTAACTAGCTAGACAATAGTTTACCTTGTTTATTATAATTTATGGTCGTTTTGTTTCTATTACTTAACTTTTCTTGTCATGCTACGGTTAGATTTGTGTTCTTTGGACATTTCGATCAAGCTTGGTTTATATAAAAAAATATGCGTACTTCCAACTGTACTGCTGGTTCGCAGAAACTAAATTCACTGACTCAATATTACATATTGTCACTGTCAAAATCTTTAAAGTAATACTTTTGACGACCCGTTTGGAACAGTGGTACTGAACGCTGCCTTTGGTCCAAGGGTTGCGGGTTCGATCACCGCACAGTACAAATATTTGTGTGCATGAACATGTCTATTTGTATTGGTCTGGGTGTTCCCTATGCATTATAAGTATATATACAAAAGAAAAGTATTATACGTATATATTTGTAATCCCACTGTTGATTCTGATAACCGTAACACAGGTGCTTCAGCTACCTATCTTTGAGTCAGATCAATGTATGTGATGTTGTGAAATATTTAAAAAAGAAAAAAAAATACTTTTGTTTTGTTGACTGGTATCCTATGCGTACGTCATAATACATACATATGAAATTGAGCGATGGTAGCTTTGCGATTAGAAACACGCCTGCCATACGGGGGGACCGGGTTTGAATCCGAGCATCCACCTCTGAATTTTTAAATCTATGTGCGTATTTCTACCATTACCCCAGTATGGCAGTGGTGAGTTGTGTTTGCGCACACACTTGAGCACAGTTATATATCCTGCGTACGTGGCTGATCGTTAAGATTGGCCGCCGTAACCGTAATCAGTTGTAGGATATTATTATTACATTTTGGTATTGAGACAAGTGAAAAAACCATGCAGGTTTAACTGGTAATTACTCACCATCCTGTGGCTCGCTGGATCGTTTGTCTCCTGTACCTAATATAAAAAAATTATCCTGGTTAAACTTTAAACCTGCTTTTTTGAAGGCTCACATTCTTAACCACTGAGCAACCAAAGCACGCTACTAACTACAAGTAGACATTCAGTGTTGACAAGTCAAACCTAAAGGTAACATTCGCATGTAAATGTATAGACCGACATCGACGTGTTCACGGTTTGAGTGTTATGTATGTTATGTTATGTTATGAAGTGTGGAGTGTTAGGGCGTGGAGGGTCGTAACCACGAGAGGTACTTTGGCTCGACTACGTGACTGTTGACCGATGTGTGAGCGATGATTTTGGTGTACAAAACATTGCCTAAAACAGCCGAGTGAGTGTGGTATATTTAGAAGATCAAACGAACTTACCTGAAGTGAAGTTCGATCATAATTATCCTGTCTTCGCCGAAGAGATTTATTCCTTGACCATGTAGTATGCCCTGCTACGCGCCAATCATATCGCACAAGTTTAAGAGTTAGAGAGAGAGAAAGAAATATTTTTTCTCCCTCTAACGTTCACTCGAGTAGCAGCCCGCGCCGCCTTCTTCATTCTTTTTAGAGTAAGCAAGCAAAAAGTGAGCACAGCACCTATTCAGCAACATTGAGCCAGGGGAACAAGAATGTTCAGACTTTAGAGGCTGAGCTTCAGGGTGAGGAGGGACCGTAAATCTCTTCGGCGAAGACAGGATAATTATGATCGAACTTCACTTCAGGTAAGTTCGTTTGATCTTCTAATTATCCTGTCTTCGTCCTCAGAGATTTATTCCTTGACCATGTAGATGTTTAGAGAGCCAAATATTCAATGTTGCGTAGAATAAAACACCACGTATTTACCTTCAAAATAAATTATATTACGTAAACTAGATAATATTTTTCAATTATTCAAAAAAGATTACACACTTGATTAAATTAACTGTTTTAACAAATCACCTTATGATATCGAATCAATTAAATTGCCACCATTTACAATGGGGCGATTATAAAAATTTGCAAAGACAACTGATTGCGCCGACCAACCGGCTGTCTTTCTAATTACATCTATATTTAAGCCACCACGTGAAGCAGCTGATGTTGAGGCATGCCTCGTGCTGTGTGGCTTAAACATAGGCGTGTCTATCCCACTGTCAGTAAGGGTCTGTTTTATCCAGCGCCCTATAGTTTGAGAGGATGCAGGTTTGCGAGGTTTTTTGAATGTAAAGATAAGATTATCCTCCAAACTAGGTCTTATCTGTGACGTTACGGAAATATATTTTACGAGTGCAGAGGCTGGACAAATACCAGGCCGAGGACGGAAATAAGGCAAGTTTAGAATAGGTTGAGCTTGGCCAACGGCGGACGTTTTGATTAAACTTGTAATAGTTATTACTATTCGATCATCAAAATATTTCATATTCGAAATTTTTATTAAAGATAAAGTTTTCGTCCTCTGTCCAGTAGAAAGTGCAAGTAACATTACTATTTTTTTTGATAGCTGATCTAATGCAATGGAATCATTATCAATTTTTTCCAAGAACTCTAATACAATACTCGGGTCCCAAATAAAATCGTATCGTGGAAAAGATGGTTTTATTCTAAAACCACCCTTGAAAAAACGCTTTAATCTTGAATCTTCACTTATATTATTTGAAGAGATCAATGATATGGCCGAGCGATGATTATTTAGCGTTCCATATGAAGACCCATTTTGAAAACAATCAGAAATTTAAGCAAGGAAGATATATCAAAATGAAAACAGTCAATATTATGTTGTTGACAATACTTCCACCATAATTTCAGACTTGATGAATATTGAGATCTCGTATTTTCACATATGGATGAAATCATAACCTCTAATGCCGATTCAGGTACTTGCTGCTTCTGAAATCCTTCCCGGATAATATACACGCAACCAGGGAAAGGTGCTGGTGTAGTGAGTGGGTTGACCTGAAGGGAGAGGATAGAAGATATTTACTAGGAGGAAATATCACTATCTCCTTGATACACAGAGCCATAAAAAATGGGTACCAAGGCTGTGAGGGCCATTTTGGTACAACGACAATCCCAGTCGCTTTATCGGACTCTATTTTCTTTAAAGTTTTCAAAATTAGAGCGCGAAAGATTGGTGGAAACGCATAAAAATAAAATTGACCCCAATCAACAGTAAAGGCATCAATATTAAAGGCAAAAGGATTTCTTTTCCAGGATATATATAAACTACACTTTGTATTTATCCTAGACGCGAATAAATCTATATTTGGCTCACTAAAATTGTGTGTTATCCTTTTAAACTGTCTTAAAACCTAACTCCCATTCCGTGTCGATATTCATTTTTCTAGATTTGCTGTCCGCTTCGGTGTTAACCGAAGATCGAATATACGATGCAAAAACGAATATCCTTCTATTTTCACACAAGACCATATTATTTGCTAACTGATATAAATGAGGGAACTGAACTCCACCCATCCTGTTTAAGTATGAAATAGCTGTTGTATTATCGACACGCAATAGAATTTGACAGTCTTTTTTTTGTCCTCAGCAAACGATTTAAGTCCGAAATAAACTGCTAACAGTTCCAGATATTTGATGCGATTCTTTTGTTCATTTATTGTCCAGTGACCCCCTGTACTTTCGGTACCACAGGCTACACCCCAGCCTGTCATAGACGCGTCCGTAAATAATTCAATATCATAAATATGATCTCGAATTTTTCCGACCGCTAAAGAATTATTATTTTTCCACCAATGAAGATCACATACATTATTTGTAATTGACATATAGGCGTCATAATTGTCATTATTCCTAAGCAATGCCAAATATCTCGCTCTTTCTAGAGATTTTGTATGAACCCATCCATAGTCTAAACCTGGACATGCAGCGGTAAGTCAGCCTAAAAATCGCGAGAATTCTCGAATTGAAATTCAAGTACAATTTGAGATTGTATCTATTTGCTGTAAGATTTTTTGTCTTCTTATATCAGGTAAATGTAAAGTCATTGTCTCAGAATGTCATACAAAACCCAGAAACTTACAAGTTGTTTCAGGTAACAAATCACTTTTTTGATAATTAATTATAAAACCTAACTTAGTTAACAATTGTATGGTAGTTCTCGCGTTTTGTAGGCACTCTTCTGCTGTACTTCCTAAACACAGTATGTCATCCAAGTACCGGACTGATAGTAAGCACTGGGATCGTAGGTGAGTAAATACTGGTTGCAATATTTTTGTAAAGATATAAGGCGCCGAGCTAAGACCATAAGGGAGGGCTAAAAACTCATAAAGATTATCTTGAAAATAAAAACGTAAAAATTTTGTATGAGACTTTTGTATGGGTACTAAAAAGTAAGCCTCTTTGAGGTCAATGTTTACCATATTACCCTTTAGTCATTAGCTTGGTAGCAGTCCGTAAATCTTCCATTTTGAAGTGTTCATCAAGTGTCCTTTACCCAAAGGTTGCCTGGAAGAGATTGCTCATAGTAATAAGGCCGCCTTCGTTGTACATATCCTGTAATACCTAGTATTAAGTTTTCTTACTATACTTTGAGTGCAATAAAAGTATATTCATTCATTCATTCTGTATATTTATTGAGTTTTTTCAAATTTAATATAAAGCGCATACTTCCATCAATTTTCGGAATTAAAAAGATGTCAGAAACAAACTGGCCCGGTGTCTGTTTACAGCATCTTATAGCCTTTATTTTTAATAGGTGGTCTAATTCATTTTTAACTAGCGAAGTTTCGTTGATAGAAAAAGAACGTCGTGGATATTCCTGTGGACCTTGTTGAGGTACTCTAATAAAAGGTATAGCGTAACCAGACACCGTTTTTAATATAAATTCGTCATTTGTGATAGAATGCCATCCATTAAGAAAACATTGCAATCGTCCGGCATGTACCTGAGGTTCTAGCGGCTGGCCGCGCTGCGTGGCGCCGCCGGAGCAGGCGCGCGGCGTGTCGTCGCTTGTGGAGGTGGCGGCGGCAGCGCACTCGTCCCCTGCTGGCGACGGGCGGGGGGCGGGGTGGGCAGCGCGGCCGACCCGGGTACGGGTATGTGTAATTCGGGTAGGCTGGTGCGGTTCTCGGCCCACCTGCTCGATGATGGTACGTTTGGCCGCCACGATGCTTACGTGCCCTTCTTTATGGTGGGCCTTTCCCGTTTAAATTGGAAGAAGTCGGTTGAATCATTTGTCCAGTCTTCTTTATTCCTCGTGAATCCTTTACTAAATCTCCTAATTTCTCGCCGAATAGTAAATAATCCATTTTCCTATTTTTAAAAGGTTCCGCTAAAGACTTGTCTATCAAAGGTATAATTACCGACCGACGCGTGTCTGTCTCAGTATAATGCGAATCAGCCAACAATCTTCCCGCGTCATTGAGTGTACGTATGACGTCTGGAATGTCAGGCGTCTTCTCTAGAAGACCAGTCAAAGCTTTACCTACAGCCGTTAGCGCTTTACCGAGCTGATCCTGCTTGGTCAGTAGCCGCTTGTCCCGCTGTTTACACGTGTCGGCCAACATGGCTCCAATTTCCGGGTTCAGAGTTGGGGCCTTTGATAAGGGGACATTCTTCGGAAACGCATATTTTTCTACATCTGCTTGCAAATCGTCCCCGAAATCAACGGGATCCTTCTCCGCATCACCTAGTTCACGTAACAGCTCGGGATCAAAGTCCTCCTCAATAGTGTTTTGAACAATTTCTACCTCCGTAGTTGTCTTCGGGCTTAAGCATGAAGTAGTCTCGGTCATTAAACTCATGTAATCACCACCTGAATCAGCCAAATATTCTTCGGTGTAGGGGGGATCTGTTACCTCAATTTCAGGTAATATACTCTCCACCAATTCGGGATGTTTTGAAATCCAATCGAAATTCGATATAGGAAAAGGTACCTAACAAATATTGGGTAGGTACTTGGCAAACATAAAAATGTAGGTGGGTATGAATATTTTTTGAAACACCAAAGAAACCTATGAAATGGCTCATAGATCTAATTGTGATTAATTAATCCTTCAATACCCGATGAATGCAACGGGTGCGATTATTATAATTATAATATCGCAATAAAACATCACCCAATGAATGCAAAGGGTGGCGAATTAACTGACCGAAGAATACTTCGGTAGGTTATAAAAATAAAGCATTGGTACATAATTTGTATTTTCGATGAATGCAACGAAAATACTGATAATTATAATAAATAATTACCGTCATTTTGTACATCACACACATCCTGGGATATCACTGGTTGCATACGTCGTCGTTTTTTGTCTAATTTATTTTCATACCACTTTAATTTACGTAACCATCTTTCTTCGCGAGATTCTTCATGTGTTCGTTTCGACATGATAGTAGCACTTGTGCGAACGCCGCGCGCGCACGGACAAGAATGAAGAAGGCGGCGCGGGCTGCTACTCGAGTGAACGTTAGAGGGAGAAAAAATATTTCTTTCTCTCTCTCTAACTCTTAAACTTGTGCGATATGATTGGCGCGTAGCAGGGCATACTACATGGTCAAGGAATAAATCTCTGAGGACGAAGACAGGATAATTGTTTGTACCAGACTACAGCAAATCCAAAAAGAGGGCGTATTATTTTAAAGGTTTATGCATTTATTTTAAATTATAAATGGGTTTGATTTTTAGGGTTCCGTAGGCAAATTTCAAAAAACGTAACCCTTATATATTCTTCATTTCTGTCCGTCTGTCCGTCCGTCCGTATGTCCGTATGTCACAGCCACTTTTTATCCGACTACGGCAAAGCAAAAGGAGGGTTATGATTTTGACAGGCTATGTATGTATGTTCAACTGTTTCCACGTAACTTCTAAACTACTTATCAGAATTCGACAAATTACATATCATTATAAGCGTCTTAATTTTCCGCTGGTTATTTCCGAAACTATAAGAACTTTACTATTGGAAATTAGTAATTAGATTTATTTTGTAACCGCATTACGATATTTTCACAAAAATAGGAAAGAACATTTTTTTTGGGGGGTCCCCTTACATAGAAATGAAACTCTAATGATTATTTTTTTATCAAACCCATACGTGTAGGGTATCTATGGAAAGGTCTTATAAAATAATATTGTGGTTTCCAGCATAATCTTATTTTTCTAAATTTAATACCTACTTTGCGCAAGAGACGCTGGATGCAATGGCTAGTGATATCGAGGGATTATTTAAACGTAAAAAAAACCTACAGTGAAACGAGTAAACGTCTTCGGACACAAGTACGCTGCCAACATTTTGGGTGAAGGTGATCAATCCGCTCGTTTGCCACCTATTGCCTTCGATGCCATTACTTACTCGGCGAAACTCTGCACAGGTGCTGCTTCATGCTGGGTTTCTTTGGGGGCGAGTATCACTCCGGTCAAGCCGGCCCATTCGTGCCAAATTGTGCTCTCATACGAGCAATAAAACAGTAGTAGTAATAACAAGCTAACATTGTATTGTTTTAAATTTCCATGGTTACTAACATTAGAATACCTAGTTATTTACAGAATTTCTACTATGTACAGTCAACTCCAAAAATATGTATACACTTTAGGACGTTGTCACAATATATAATATCAGAAAGTAAACCTCTACTTTCTTATAGGTAAGTATTGTGACAAGGTCCTAAAGTGTATACATATTTTTGGAGTTGACTGCACCTTATTTTTGAGTTTCCGATATTTCGGCACTGTTGCTAGCGCCATGGTCACGGAGTGACTGAAGTTTTTGCGGGTAAGTTGTTACTGGCAGATAAAACGCTCTACCCTCCTTCGCAGTCTTTTACTACGCGCACCTGAGGTTGCATTTGAAATGTTGGAAAATCAAAAATAAGATACATGGTGAAATTCCGTAAATAACTATTTTAAAGCTAACATTGGTTAGGTACATAAAAGAGCTAATAATTTCTGTCACATTCATCATATCTCTCAATACTACGACAATTCAATTTTATTTGTAGCCACAATAAACTCTTCTATGTCAATGGAAATAGACAACATAGAAACAAAGAGGATATTGTGCAGAACGAGGCGAAGATTCCACATTTAGTGCTGTCAAATGCTATCGATAGTTTTCGTCTCTGAAATCCTCTTTACTATTGATAAACGTATCTTATTTAAACTTGTCGTTGCGAAATTGCAAATGCTATTAGGGCAATAATTTTAAAGCCTAGTAGTGTTGTTTGCGAGAATATAGATTTTTTCAGAGATTTCGATCAATGTTTCCTTCAAAAGATTCACAGCGCTGTTAGTAATCATCATCATCATCATCAGCCGGGTAATGCCCACCACTTACGCCAATATACCCGACAAAGAGATGCACGGATCCATGTAGGACCCGATAGTTTTCAATATAACCCTATAGATTAAAAGCAACACGTAAATCTTAGGTGTAACTTTAGCTGTAACGGTATCGACAACATTATGTATACAAACAGTCATGGATCGCTTATCGATATTTTCTAGCCAGTTGACTTATGGGAAAACAACACTATTCCATAATACAGCTGCCATAAGGGATTCATACAATGTCGATTGTGCGTTGATTGAATCGACAACGCCCACGGCTAAAGTCTAGGGCCTAGGTCCCTTTCAGCGTTTGTTGAGCAATATTACAAACTATTGTTGGGTGATTGTGCCTTTGTAGTGTTAAACTAGCCGTCGCCCGTAGCTTCATCTGAGCCCGCTTAGTAGATTATCTTAACAACAATAGAGTAGAATAGAATGTTCTTTATTTTATTTAGGTACAAAGTAGGCCGTGTGGTCCCCGGCAGAGTAGAATAGGCCACCCTCACTCTTACCGAGGTGTCGTAAAAGGCGACTAAGGTAAAGCTGCTAGCATGATCATCAGCACCCAGAGAAGGAAAACTCTGCACTTATATCAAAACCCTCGCCAACCCGTCTGCCAAGCGTGGTGAGTATGGCAATTACCCCTCATGTGATTGAGGGAGGCCCGTGCTCCAGCAGTGGGGACTTAAATGGGCTGATGATGATGATGATGATGACAAAGTAGCCTATGTATTGACATAATGTAGAGTGATAGAGCCTTCAACCTTCAACTATTTTCACTTCATAAAGAAATTAAGCTATAAAAGGATTTCTTGACCTCAGATAATTCAATAGATGTATTATTCATGATATTACTATAATTTACAAAATTTTCTATTGACGTTTTTAAATTATTTATTTAATTGTTAATCTTAAATAGAATACAATTATTGAATTTATATGAGTAGCTGCAATATATCGTATAATTTAATAAATACTATTTCAAAACTACTTTAATGATCCCTTTCCCGTCGTGTCACAGTAGTATCCCATCGGAATATGAGGGTAAGGGAGTATTGAGTGCACTTGTGTTTGCGCACACACTTGAGCACTATAATATATCCTGCGTACGTGGCTAATCGTTGAGATTGGCTGCCGTAGCCGTAATCGGTTGGAGGATATTATTATTATTATATCAGATCACAGGCCTATGTCCAGCAGTAGACGTATTTTGCTAGTAATGATGATGATATCAGATCACAGATTTTTACGTAATTGTTGGCCTCATTTGGTATTACAACATGTGCGGATAAAGAATGGGATCAGAAATGAACATCCATGGGCGGCGAAGATTATTTTCCATCAGGTGACTCACTTGCTCGTTTGTCACCTCTAGCATAAAAAAAAAAGAAATTAGGTTAGGTATAAATATTCCCAAATCCCAGGTACATAAGTTATAAAAGAAAGGAGAGGGGGTATTTTCCAAGTTTTGATCGAAATCACATCGCCGACGGGAACTTTCATAAATGAAAATATTGCCGAAGTTTAACCGAGAGCCTTCAATCGGATGATTTATTTCTTGAATACTTAAGTGTTTTGATTTGTTTCACATATGTTTTTTTTGTTTAGAATAAATAAAGCTGGTGATTAGCGGACGAATAGAATACGTTTTGACGCCACATGCTAACGGCCGATTTTTTGTATGTGATAGGTAGCAGACGAGCAGACGGATCACCTGATGGTAAGCAATTGCCGCCTCCCATGGATAACCGCGACACTAGTGGAGTCACAAGTGCGCTGCCA
>JADPWL010002892.1:0-15363 GCA_019059595.1 Marasmia exigua | reverse complement strand
GGAGAATACGGAAAAAGGACCTGTAGGTAAACAAATGGAGTAAGGGTAGTGGTATGTAATACCACAGGGTAATTCTCTGGTGGGCAGTTTCCATCCAAGGCCGATTTTTTTTCGGCTTGAATATTAATAGTTTTATGTGTTTTATCGTATGAGACATCTTTCCTGTCGTCAAAAATAACTTGCACTTGTCTTCATTCGTTATGAAAATATAAAATATCTGAAACTCCTTTTAACGCCCTGTTTTCTCGTGGTCCCAGGATTTTGTCCCACACCACGAGAAAGAACTGTATCTCGTAGTCTTTGAGTATATACTCAAAGCTCGTAGTCCCATTTCTATATTCATTTATTTATTTTATCATCTTGTATATAGGTACCTACATATATAACATTTTTTAAAGTTGATATTTCTTTTCTTCCTTCATTGTTACCGTAACTGCTATGATCGCAGTGACATCTAGGTGTTTCACCGAGTAGGCTTAGGCATAAGTAGTGTTGCCGAACATGGTAATGAGAGCCGCTGCTTATCACTGACGGTAGTCGCCTGGGTTTTTCCAACATTGACCGACAGCCTCCACTCTTCTCCAACCATTTGGCCTTTCAACCGTATTTTAGTCCCATTTTGATGAAAAAAAAAATTGTACTAAATAGTTATATAAAATTGATCTAACGATACCAAAACTTTATATTATGCCCACTATTTCAAGACCCATTTTTAATGGAACAAATTTTGTTACTTTTTATTAGTGGTTTCATCATGGAACTGCAAATGACACTAGTGGCAATGAGCCTTGCTTGGTAACCACTTACATGTACAGGATGTAGGTACACAACAATGGGACTACGAGAAACAGGTGTCCCTTGTGGTCCCATTAATTGGACAAAATCCTGGGACTACGAGAAAACAGGGTTTTAACGTAGCTTACCGCAGCTATGAAGCCAGGCACTGCAGACAGGAGAAAGGTGCGGTGTCGGCCGGCTCGCTCGCTCAGTATTTGGCCTAGGTAGCAACCAGGCAGAGCACCCACCGACAACAGCGACACCACCCATGATGTCTGCTCCTGTATGCCGAATACCAAGACCTTTCAGTCACTCCTCTTCTATCCTACTCACCGTACTATTGATAGCCAAGGTACAGTCTACTGCAAAAAAATGCAATTACTTCTTTGTCATAAAGCTGGCTAGCTACTGGTCTTAGCGCGAAGACGTCTTGTCACTAACGAGAATAATGTACCTGTCTGACCCAAACAAAGGAGAAACACCGTGCGTGTGAAAGGGCGGGGAATTCGATTCGTACCGCCCTTTTTGCATTAAGGCACAGGTACAGATTGTGACAGTATTTATATACTTACATCGTCATCATCATTTTATGCAGTTAGTTATAACCTTAGATTAAATTTAAGTTTAACACAGTACTATAACAGTGGTCAATCAATTTCTTAAATAATTGGCTATTAACAGATACTAGAGTTCCGCACCGATGTGTATACTCCAGAAACTCGGCATCACAAAGCGTCTATCAGTCATAGTATAGACGCGCATACTGCAGTACTTGGTCACGTCTCCTGGCGTGATAACGACTCGATAGAGCGGCTGGTTGTTCAGCTGGACTGATGAGTGAAATTCACAATAGGAAACCCCGTGTCGGACTGTGCCAGACAGTCTGTAAACAGAGGGATGGCGAGAGATCGTGAGGCAAGCTGTGTCCGCCTCTAACACCTACAAGGATACCTCAACGTGACCACGGCCGCTCTGGCAAGAGCGTAGCGACAGAGGAGAAGAAGAATAAGAACCCTAGATAAATAACTGTTTACTTTTTTGGAGAAGAAGCCCAAGTAACACACTTTAGCCCTATAACAGTTTTCTATAGGCTCACCTGCGTGCTTGTGCTCTTTAAATGGCTTTCCAAAATTAGCATTAAAAGATCTTATCGTGCCGAGTTAATGCTGATTTGGGCACAAATTAAACAGCTTCAAGCTGGTAAAAAGTTCACAAATGGTCAGTTAACAGCATTAAAAACACATCATATAAGCTGCATTGTGGTCAAGCAACATGCCACTAGCGTTTTAAAAGCATTAATTCAGCAATATTGTGAGAAATAAAACGATAACCGCATTGTAATTGCTTTACTGTGAATCATTAGGAGGTTTTTCGCACGATAAAAGAATTACATGGGTATTTCAGTGGTATGCCACACGACTAAGGGCTTTATTTCAGTTCTACAAGTATTCACGACAAGAACTTTTACATGTCTTTTGTTATTGGAAAAACATACTTATTCTCTCGGCAAAAATAATGATAATCACTAAAATTTCAATAAACTTTATCTGTCGTAAAAAACAGTAATGGTGAATGAGTGTCAAATTATAAACCCTGTTTTGGATTTATTTGTGGGTAAGTAAAATATACTATTATTTTTTTATTCTTGCTTTTAAATTACTGCGACGGGCAGTTTACTGTAATTATCTATATGGTTTTCATTCAAAATTATAACGCGCCTTTATTTTAAAGATGTTATGATATTAAGTTATTATTTTGGTACGTGTCAAAATAAAAAATAATTTGTTTTTTTTGTCTAAAAACGTTTTTTTTAACTATTTATATTATAATAATACTTTTCACGATGTTATAGGCTCATGTTTCGTTATTTTAAGGCCAATTACTTTGTTTCATGAATAGATTTTTTGCTATTTTAGGTTATTAAATATTTACAAAATGGTGTCTATATAAAACAGCTTCGTGAACCCTTACACTAGCTTTGTAATGCCGTTAATTGTACTAATACTCACAAGTTATTAGTTATTAAGCCAGAAGTCATAGAAAGAACGTTGTTAAATTATTTGTAGTGCCTTATATTGGATATTAGCTTTTTAATGTTCACATAATGTCCATAGATCCCTAATGTGAACTTATAATTCAAATACTTTAGGGATCAGTAAGCTAAATGAAAGAACCTACTCCTGGCGTTTAATCTTCTTATTGAATGCTGGAACATTTATTGCAAAATTATTTTGAGCTAATGCTCGAAAGTTGGTACCTACTTTGTACGTTGGTACGTTGGAAACACTGTTTATAATCCATTTTGAATGATTAAACGTTTAGGAAAATAAAATATCCTTTTTATTCATATGTAGTGAGTGAAGATGCCAGAGGCCCAATTGGAAGGGAGGATCTTTAAAAGGCTACCCGTCGCCTTAAAGGTTTCGTCTCACATTTCGCATTTGCCGGAAAATTTGAATTCTCCGTGTTTTTATTGATGTTTATCTTCTTAAAACAATATTTCCAAATACTTAAAGTAATTTGAGACGGTAATAGTTTATTTGGCACAATTTGGGGACGGAACTTTAAAAGGTCGGTAGCCGGTAGCGTACTTATAAATAAATATTTTTCACAACATCACATACATTGATCCAACTCCGAGATAGGTAGCTCATGCACCTGTGTTACGGGTATCAGAATCAACAGCGGAATTACAAATATATACATATAATACTTTTCTTTTATAAATACAAACTTATAATACATACAAACACCCAAACCAATACAAACAGAAATGTTCATACACACAAATTTTGTACTGTGCAGGGATCGAACCCGCCACCCTTGGACCAAAGGCAGCGTTCACTACCACTGTTCCAAACGGGTTGTCAAATGACTCCAATGTTCTTGGGAGTGTTCATGAACGATGGTTATTGCTTACCTATACGTAATACGTCTGCTCGTCTGCCTCCTATCACGTAAAAAAAGTAACATAACAATTTTAATTTCAGAAATCTGGAGAAGAAAATAAAGAAAACTTGACATTCAATTATGGTGACGTAGCAGCTACTGTAGACGTCAATTTTGCTACGGTAGCTAACGACAGTGATAACTATGTGCAGATACTTAACGCAGAAAATGTATCATTTGATCAAATTTTTCTTAATCTCTGCAATCAAAAAAACTAGCTCAGGAATTGGCAGCACAATCTGTTTTGTTGCAAAATATTACTACAGAAATTTAGTTCTGAAAGAGAAAACTGGCGTACAAAATGTCGACGATCAAACAAAGGAAAAAAGAATGAAAATGAGAACCAATCAACAAAACAAACTAAAGAACATAATATATTAAAAGATGACATAAAAGAAAAAGAAGAAGAAAACAAAGAGACTGGGCTACGGCAACTTAACGATAACGCAAATAAAAAAAAAGATGAAAATATAGAAACTGATAGCAAAAATCTTACCATGAGTTTGAAAAACTGTTCTCGCTATCTAAAACTATCGCCTTGTCCCTTTCATTGTGGTGCATGTGAAAGAGACAGAGCAATAGTTTTGGATAGCGAGGATAGTATTTCAAACTCCTTGATGTGCAAAATTTTGTGTGGAACAGAAATCTGTGAAAAATGTTAAAATCATTTTAAGCATTGTTTTGAGAACATTGTATTTCTCAAAACAATGCTCAAAAGTCTGTTGATTGTGCTTTGATAATTACATATTTTTATGGCGTAACGGATTGCCGTTACGTAATAAAAATGTGTAATTATGTTCTCAAAACAATGCTTAAAATTATTTTGACATTTTTAGGTATTAGTGTTGTAATGTATTATTATTGTAATGAGAATGAAAAAAAAATGTTACATTAATAAAAACAAATTATTGAAAAATAAACTGTCTTTTATTAGAGTGTATGCATTAATGGCATAAATTACAAATATTTATGATGATCCACACATATTAATTTACACTGAATATCCAAAGGAGCTAAGATAACATCAAAACCAGTAGGATCTTCAATTTTTGCTTTATAAATATGCAAATATGACGACTGTATTGGAGACGTAGGTCTTTATTCTTCATAGAATCCGCTTAATTTTTTTGATGGTACATATTTATTTTATCTACGGAACTACAATTATTTCCCCTGGTACTCGCTTGACATAAATAGTTATCTTCGTTATTTTTTATTTCATCCGAAGTATTCATAATTCTTGTATATTCCTTTACAACCTTTCGCCTAAATCCTCCGGTTCCTGTTTTTATTTTCCATGATTTCTCAATTTTTTAAAGACGATGTAGGTTATATACTACGACGATGATATTATAACCCTAACGGTAAAACTAGGTTCCTATATTTGTTGGATGGTTACTCAAAACACAATTTAATAAAATAAATCACATTGTACACCCTCAAAATAACATTCGAATTGTTTTTCTTTATGATAGTTACTTACTTACAAACCTAAAGGATTTATGTAATACAGCTTGATGCATTACAAAAACAAACAAGTGAACTATTAGATATATAGTAGCGCACGGGTGATGTTTAAACATGCCAGCATTATAATGCATTAAAATACTGCTGCACAAATGTTTTAAGTATTAATTTAGCATTCAAAAACGTTTCTACAAATCCAAAAGCACTAAATAAAGCTTACAGCTGTAATGGCGCATTATATTTGCTCAAGATCATTCTTTTAACGAGCCGAGCTAAACCTCAAGCCAATACCTGATAATATCATGTCTTTAAAAAACCAATGGCAATTGAATATGTTTAAAGCTATTATGAAGCATTATATTAGTTCAAATTCATGCTTTAAAGCAGCTTCAAGGCAAATATCTGCTTCTAAGATGCTTTTATGAGGCCCATGGCATTAAAAACAGCTGCAAGCTGTACAACTGTTCGAAAATGCATGATAATAGGTTTGGTTTATGCTATTAATAAGCTTTAGGCATTTTATTCTACCTAAAAGTGCTATTGTATAACCGATGGCTTTATGAAATGCCTATATACAGCAGAAGACATTCGTTTGAACATCTATAAAGCCTTATATAAACCTTAAGTTTTACATAAGGTCACGATTGATTAGTTATACTGTTAAACGTGCTACTTGGGGGTTACATGTAGTTCAGTTTACCAATTTTAAATAAGTACACCAATGTACTCTTGCTGCAGAAGTCTTATTTTCGGAAACTGCGGCAAAATCTTAACCATCACAACGGCTCCATTTACGCGCGCCAAAAATTACAAGATCTTATTGGGTTATGCGTCACGCGTTAAGAGTAGATAGCATTTCCTCTGCTGATATTAAATTGGTATTTCACTGCTTTCGCAATCGTTATCAATTGGATTAACTAGCTCTTCTACGTAGACTGAATTTTCGCCGTGTAACTTATTACGTGGGTAGGTACAGCTTAAGTGGATATACCTATATTTTTTCATATCTACTAGTACTCAAGTTTAATTGACCCTCCGATAAGATAACCTTTAACCTTAGGTATTATTTTTTCGTAATGGACAGTGGCGAAAACGGCTCTATTTTAATTTTCTTATGTTTACTTGTTTATAGTTAATTAATATTAAAACAAAAAAATAAGAAGCACTCTCACGTTAGTAATTTCCCAACCACCTCACCGCTGTTTTGAACTTTGGTATCGCCGGAGAAGGACAAGACAGAACTGCTCCAGTAAACGCAAAATTCAACGACGCCTGTAGAAATTAAAATTAAGATTAACATGAACAAACGAACTAATAAATTTTCCCGCGAGTAACATACCGCGAAAAGCTAGCCAAGTAGTGCGTCTTTCGGCTATTTTTCCCTGCATGTTTGTCACTTTTTACATTAACCTACCTAGTAACTTTCCCAAATTAATTATCACTTCATTATAATTTGAATGTAAATAAAGAAATTTTAAGCGCTACGTTTTGACATAGGGTAACGTTTCGTTCATAACACTGACTGTTATCCACCAGTCTCGCTTTATCTACTGTTTAACCTACTAACTCAATGGATGAGTGTTTAGTGTAGTAGTAGGGTACTGTCGTGTCCCGTGAATTCTGACGTGTGATAAAAGATAGGCGCGCGAAATGGTCCGACTGACGACTCTATTCAACACGCTTCCATACAAAAAACTATAAATGGAGTTTTATATAGGTAATAATACAACACAATTTTAATTTTACAAAAGTACCCTCACAGATTGGTTAATGTTATCTGAATTTTCATCTCTCAGAATAGCTTAGGACAAAATAATATAGGTGAAGTAATATTATAATAATAGTCTAGTTAACCTTAGAACACTAATCTACATTAAGTAGTAGTTCTAGTTTAAGTTAGACCAAGTTTAGGAGTCGCGAATTTGCTATATAACTTTTTATACTTTTACATACATAAGAATCAAACCTGGAACCCTTATTAATGGGTATCAAGACTTTTTATACTTTGTTATAAAGAGTCCCGATACCTATTAATATAACACTGTAATAATTAAATTAATTAAAACCATGTAATACTACCTATTTAGCAATTAAGACTTAAAACATTTATTTATTTAAAACTTTATTGTACAAATTTTGATACAATAAGGCGAACTTAATGCCAAGAAGCATTCTCTACCAGTCAACCTTTGGGTCATACAGAAAGTGCAGTGGTGCGGCGAAAGGAAAATTTGTAGTTACTAGTAAGGAGAAAAAAAAAACACTAATATTAAATAACTACATTATAAATAAATACAATATATGCTGCTAACTATAACATTGTTTTTAATTATCTACTAGGTATCTACGACAATAAGACGCCTTAAATGTATGTAGTTAATTAGATTTATTTTATTAAATTGTTACATAGTAGTCTTATTTCCATGTAGTATCACTTTAGTTCAAAGTCTGGAGGC
Organism: Marasmia exigua; assembly: GCA_019059595.1. Classification (NCBI taxonomy): domain Eukaryota; kingdom Metazoa; phylum Arthropoda; class Insecta; order Lepidoptera; family Crambidae; genus Marasmia; species Marasmia exigua. The sequence goes on along the minus strand of JADPWL010002892.1, from coordinate 7,714 downwards.
ATTGTTTCCATAATTTTTCTCACTTGCATTGCCACCATTGGGTTGTCCGTACAAATATCAGAGACGCTATAGGGTGGTAACATGCTAGCATTTCCAATTAATACATTTTCTCCATCTTCAGTGACCGGCAAGAGATTAAATTTCAACCATGCAATTACTTTGGCTTTTCTTAATGCTATTTCATGGGCAGATTGTGTTATAATAGATTTCCTGATTGGGGGGTTAGCATTTGTAATCGGCTGTATCTCTGTGATGTCCACTATTGCATGTCCTGGTATTAAAACTGTTTTATGAGTATCTACTTGTGGCACAGACAGAATGACACTGAAAAAGAAATACTATATTTTTACACAGAAAAATCAATTAACAGATATAATTTGAAAAAAATCATGATATAGTACCTAATGCATTTTTATTTGATTTTACCTGAAAGATATCGGGTCAATGGAGTGCATATAGCCAATAAATGAGGAGTTTTTAATAAGTTGCACTCTAACATGTTTGTCAACAAATAAAATCAGTTCTTCTGGTTTTGATTTGAGCATGTTGAAATGTTCCTCCATTCCGAGTGTGTGTACCCTAAATAAATATTGTGTAGTTATTAGAAATTGATACTATAACTCGAACAAGTCCGATATTATCATCTCTTTTTAATAACCGAGTTAATTGTCTGTTTAGATAGAAGAAAACAAACAAATTAATTAAATGAAAAATTGCGGGTTTACGAACGAAATGTCAAAATAGAATAAACAAAATGTCAAATGCATTATTTTGCCGAGTCTCTAGACTAAGAACTACTGCCGCTTATTACGTCATTAGGTATTATTTATGGCAGGGCAGCCTCAATGGTTACAAAACATGGGAACTACGTTAGTTCCTCAAAAAACTGTTGATATGACTTTCTTGACTTGACGCAGTATATGATATAAATTCATGTCCGTGCCACGAAACAAGTCCCGCAGAAAAAATCTAAGGATTAAATAAGGCTCAAATTTAAATACTCTGTCAATAAAGACCAAAATAAATGATGGCGCCACTGCCGCTTACGCCATAAGGCATGGTAACCCTATTGGTTATCAAACAAAGGAATTCCGTTTAGTTCCTCAAGAATAAAAACGACATAGGGGACGTGCAGTAACTATATGTGGCAGCACGTGTGTCAATATCAAGGTCAAATTAATCTTACTCAGTTTCAAATGGATGGCAACAACAGTTGGCCAGTAATGCTACAGTTGGCACTTCCGTCCATGGAACCAGAAAACGCGCGCTTTCCTCCGTCTGTGTGGACCAAGAAAGTTATTATACTATATAGCGAGACAGCGCCCTCTATCGCGCCCTAAGCGCAATGCATTGCTGCCGGTTAGGTACCGCTAGCACTTATTTTCTGTTATGTTAGTTCCGTAAACGCCCGCAGGCCAATACTGGTTTGATTGGTACGGGAGTTCCTCTCCCCCCACACCTACCTCACTCTCTCGCTAACCAACCGCGTCCATGTTAAGTTGTTGCTCCGATATAAATAATTATTATCTTGTGTTAATTTGAGACAATATACGAAAATATATCTCCATAAAGTGTTTTGGCTACCTACCAACCAACCCTCACAGTACTAACACTACCCACTCCCAAAGTAGCTACGCTATAAGTGATCGCCCAACGTGTGTTAGTGAGTGGTGTGGACGCGAAGGTCTGCCGCCATTTTGGGTTTGGAAAACCGAATTATTAGGAAAATGCCAAGAACCAGGAGCCGAAGTTCGTTGCCGAGGGAGGCAAACCTCAATGAAACTATTATTCCGGCCGAAATTAACGCCGAGGAGTTGGTCAATGAAGACGCCGCGACTGAAACAGCAACCGAAGGTGCCACGGGAAGCAGCGCGGGCGCGTCCATCTTAATGACTCAGGAACATTTCGCCGCACTGATGGGACAGTTGCAGCAATCACAAGCAGAATTTTGTCAAATTCTATTACAAGAAGTACGATCATCTACACCAGTAATGCATCAGGTACAAACGGAGCCGTCGCTTACTATGAGGAGTACGAGCTGTCCGACAGACAGGGCCGCAGCCCCGGTTGGTGCTAATTTCATTACTTGTAGTGCAAGGTTTAGTGGCTCGCAGAACGAGTCTGTCGAGAATTTTATCGATGCAGTCGAAATTTTTAAAACTGCCGCCAACGTTTCCGACGAAAACGCACTGAGAGGACTTTCATTATTATTATCACATTCCGCCGCAACTTGGTGGCAAGGTATAAAACAATATACGAAAACATGGAGCGAAGCAATAGATCGCCTGAGGAGCGCATTTGGGGAACGAAGAGCACCGTTTCAAATATATAAAGAATTATATAGTATGCAGCAAGGAAAGTTAAACACAGAGTTATTTGTCGCACAAGTACGCGCTTTATTTGCTAAATTACCAGAAAACGACATCTCACAGAAGGTACAATTGGATATGACGTTTGGGTTGTTAGACGTCCGTATAAGAAAAAGAATAGAAAGGGACACATTGTCTTGTTTTGAAGATCTTATAAGGAAGGCTCGAAGCATAGAAGATGCGATGCAGGAGCGCTTGCAGTCACCGGGTGCACCGTCGCGTGGGCCATTCTCCGCGCAGTTTCGTGGGTCGTCCGCAGTACCACCGCCGGGACAGTCTGCCGCGCCACCGCCGATGCGGGTATCGCAGCCGCAAGGTTCGTCGCACTGGGTGCCGCCGTCGGGTGGGCCATTGCCGCCACCGCCGCCACAGTCGCGTACGTCGCAGTCATATGGACCGCCGCCGCCGAGGTCGCGTGCGCCGCCGCTGGGTGGGTCGCCGCATTTGCCGCCACCGCCGCATCATGGATCCCTGAAAACAGACAAAAAGGAAAGTAAAAATTTGTATTGTTATGGCTGTGGTGAAATAGGAATAATAAGAGCAAGATGTCCAAATTGTAGTAGTTATAAGTACAATAAGTTTTATGCGTGTGAGACCACCAATGTTAATATGCAGGGGGAGTCAACTGTATGTAACAATAGGGGTTACACTAATGGTAATAAGAGACCAATATTAAATATCGAAATATTAGGTGGGAAAGGTATTGCATTAGTGGATTCAGCCGCTAAAGGCTGTGTAGCTAGCCAATCAATGTATAATTTTTTAATAAAAAGTGGTCAATGTTTTGATAAGCAAATTAGAGATGTGAAGCTTGCAGATGGTTTATCTAGGAAAATGGAGGTTTTAGTTACCTCAGTGAATGTGAAAATGTTACATAAAATAATTGAAACTGAATTTATTGTTTTTCCAGATGCTTGTAACAATCAATCTTTATTAGGGATAGATTTTTTGAACAAAGCCAAATTAGTTTTTGATTTTGGTAAATCATTATGGTACTTTTCGGACACGAAGCACCGGAAGTACAGGTTGTTTTATGAGGATTTAGAACAAGGTTATAATGAGGTACAGTCAACACCAAAAAACTGTGATAATGATAGTATGTCACTTAATGATTTAATAAACTCTTTCAGTGATGTGTTCCGAGAGACTGGTGAAGCCACGCAGTATGCAGAGCATTTCATTGATACCGGCGAACACGCGCCAGTTGCTGTTCCGCCGTACCGCATGACACCAGCGCGCGCAGAGGTTATGCAGCGCGAGGTAGAGAAGATGCTTGCTGAGGATATCATTGAGGAGTGTGAGTCAGCATGGTCAGCACCAGCACTATTAGTGCCTAAACGTGATGGAAGTTTTCGTTTTTGCGTCGATTACCGTAAGTTGAACAGTATTACTAAAACAGATACTTATCCAATGCCGAAGATTGATGAGCTGTTACAAAGGACAAAACAGGGTTGTGTTATGAGTACTTTAGACTTAAAATCTGGGTACTGGCAAGTTGCCGTTAACCGTGATAAAGATAAGACTGCCTTCTCGACACCGTCAGGCACTTATCGCTTCAAACGCATGCCATTTGGGTTAAAGAATGGACCAGCTACATTTCAGGGTTTAATTGATCGTCTTTGCTCATGCCCGAAGTTGCAGAATATTACTATTTTAGCTTTTTTGGATGATCTTTGCATAATATCGGCTGATATGGAATGCCACATAAAGGATTTGCACGCTGTATTTGAAAGACTGCACGAATTTAAATTAAGGGTGAATCGGGATAAGTGTGTTTTTGCACGAGACACTGTCAAATATTTAGGTCACGTGATATCTAAAGATGGTATATCACCTGATGAAGAAAAAGTGAAAGCTGTATTAGATATGAAGAAGCCGTCATCACTTAAACATCTAAGAACCTTCTTACAGACTGCTTCTTGGTTTAGGAAGTTTATACCTGGATTTTCTAAAATTTCAGAACCACTGTCAAGGTTGACTAGGAAACATGAGCCATGGAGATGGGAGACAGAGCAAGATCAAGCCTTCGAGGAGCTAAAAAGGTTGCTGACGTCACCACCCATCCTCATCCAACCTGATTACACCAAACCGTTTATGCTCAGAACTGATGCCAGTAACTACGCTCTGGGTGCAGTACTTCTACAAGGAGAAGGTAATGATGAAAGGCCTATTGAATATGCGAGCCGATTGCTCAATCAAGCAGAAAGAAATTATTCAACAACAGAGAGGGAAGCCTTAGCCATAGTCTGGGCTGTGGAACGTTTTCGTTCTTATATTGATGGTCATAAGGTTGTCGTAGGTACCGACCACCAGCCGTTGAAGTGGCTAATGACTGTAAAATCACCATCAGGCAGATTGGTAAGATGGGCACTGAAATTACAAGCATTTGATTTGCATTATGAGTATACACCAGGGAAGGTAAATATAATAGCAGATACCCTGAGCCGTCCCAACTGCGATGAGAACTCCGCAGATGCATGTGGGATATGTTCAGTAACGATTGACTTACCTGCGAAGAGACCCTCCGAGTTAAGATCAGGTCAGCTTGCAGACCCTGAACTTGCTAAGATAATTAGGAATCTGGAAAGTGAAGAGGAAATTGATGTTCATCGTTGGACGGGAAGAGGTTATATTATGGAGCAAGGAGTGCTCTATCGCTATAATCCGGATGCGGATACAGAAGAACCGCAATTAGTTATACCTGTGGATCAAAGAGAAGAAGTATTAAAAGAATGTCATGACTCTCCTCTGGCAGGTCACCAAGGGATCGAGAGGACATATCAAAGAGTTGCTCAAAAGTTTTATTTTCCAGGGATGCGTCGTGCCATTGTCGAGTATGTCAGAACGTGTACATCGTGTCAGCGCTACAAGGCTGCCAACGACAAGCCACCAGGGTTGTTGCAGACGCCGATCCTGAATCAGAGAAATGAGGTTATTGCTATAGATTTATTCGGACCCTTACCTCCAGGTGATAAGGATGAAAAATGGATTTTATTGGTCGAGGACACCGCAACTAGATGGGTCGAGTTATATCCGCTTCGAGAAGCGACAGCTGAGGCGTGCGCGCGTACACTCATAGAGGAATATTTTCTACGTTTTGGTCTACCGCGTCGCATTATTTCAGATAATGGTGTACAATTTATTTCAGCTGTAATGCAACAGTGTATGTTCGTGTTAGATGTGAAGCAAGAATTGTTACCGCTGTATCATCCTGAGGGGAACCCTGCGGAAAGAAAGAATAGAGATTTAAAAGTACAGTTATCACAATTAGTAGGTAATAAACATAATTCTTGGCCTATATACTTACCGTCTATACGTTTTTTCGTTAAATTCTGCACGCTGTCAAACTACAGGAGTTTCGCCAGCGTACTTGATGTTTGCCAGAGAGCTGAGATCGCCTTTAGAAGTAAGAAATGATCCTCGTTTTGGTTTTGGAGAAAGAAATTTTGTTCCACAGATAACACCATACCTAAAACGTTTTCTCAATACGCTAGCTGCAGTTCGCGAGAAGGTCGAAAGTCAGCAGGATAAAAGAAAGGACTATGGTGATCAGTCACGTCGCGTAGGACAAAGTTTTGTTGCAGGTGACTTGGTATTATTGAATTCGCATGTACTTAGCAACAAAGGAAAGGACCTGACATCGAAGTTCGTACCAAAAGAGATGGACCATACGTGGTTACTAAAAAGGTAAGCCCTACAACTTATATCATAGCACCCGCACAGGACTCCAGTAGGTACTTAGGGAAGTATCACATTAAACAGTTAACACCTTACCTGGGTCGCGATACGACCCTACCTCAACCTGTAGTTCCGGTGCGGAAACGTGGCCGTCCCCGTCGTAACTTAAATGAGAATAAATGTAATAATGTGTCAGATAGGGAGGAATGTATGTACTCGCCTAATCTTTATGTAACGAATAGAAATTACAATTCTAATGTGGATTCAAATAATGAATGTCATAATGTGTCTAACCAAAGTAGTGTTTCTGTAAATGTATGTAACAATGATAATGTATGGCCAGCGAATGAGCGAGGACGCTTTCATCCTCTGGAGGGGGAGTATATAGCGAGACAGCGCCCTCTATCGCGCCCCTAAGCGCAATGCATTGCTGCCGGTTAGGTACCGCTAGCACTTATTTTCTGTTATGTTAGTTCCGTAAACGCCCGCAGGCCAATACTGGTTTGATTGGTACGGGAGTTCCTCTCCCCCCACACCTACCTCACTCTCTCGCTAACCAACCGCGTCCATGTTAAGTTGTTGCTCCGATATAAATAATTATTATCTTGTGTTAATTTGAGACAATATACGAAAATATATCTCCATAAAGTGTTTTGGCTACCTACCAACCAACCCTCACAGTACTAACACTACCCACTCCCAAAGTAGCTACGCTATAACTATTATTTTCTTGAACTGTGGACTGGATCAAAGCTATTTGTACTTAGTTCAAATTAATGGCACCAGTTGGCATCTCCGTCGATGCCCGCTCCTTCTTAACTGGCAACATCAACATTCTAGGGAATCCCTACCTACATATTGTTGTTTTTTTCACTAGCGCTGCCAGTTAATTTTGTTAAACTGAGATAAAAACACATTATATTTGTGGATAAAAAGGGAAAAAATGCGACTGTTTCCATTTTTCCGTTAGTTCATTAGTTAAACGGATTCGAACCTACAATCTCCCGTTCGTATGGTACACGTACTTAAAATCCAAATTTATTCTTGAGGAACTAAAAGGAATTCCTTTGATTTATAACCAATATGTTGGGCTCTCCTCTGGAATGATAGCCCAAAGGCATAACAACTGAAACCACAGTAGGACACCCTCATCACCATATTAAGAGAGGTCGTGGGAATCTAGCGTAGACTTGGCTCCATAACCTCCCAGGCCCACCGAGAGAGAGGGCGACAGTGATGGCAGAGAGCACGAAGTTATAATAAGACTGTAGACCAATCTCAGTGTTGAAATCAAAATTGAAGGCAAGTAGGCATTAATATTTAATGACATTACGTTGGACTCTTGGGCTGCCATCTCATATCTACATTTTGACGCTACAAAGACGACCCGGGGGACCTTTATATTCTGACACCTGAAACTGTCGATTGGCTGTGTGGACTGGATGTAAACTTGTAGACATAGTTATAATCTAAATTAATTATAATAATATGTTTTATGTAGTATAAACGCGTATATCCGTCTGTTCGTCTGCCTACCTATTACATTAAAAAAAAATGTCCTTGCGTATTCATTCGGAGGACACGAGAATATGTCCAATGTCCGAATATGAATTATAGTTGTATGGACACCCTAAGGGTGACCTACGGAGCAAGAAAGAAAATTTATT
>JADPWL010002891.1:0-12501 GCA_019059595.1 Marasmia exigua | reverse complement strand
GAAGATTCAAAATAGCAAACAGCTGTTGAACAAACATGGTCTTAGGCGCGGAAGGAAGCGGTGCTCGGAGGTAGTGTATATTTATATATATACTAATTCCTTTTTTTATGTAGCCGCTAAATAGGCAGACGAGCAGCTGTGGTCGTGGGGCCCATCTCAGTGGTAAAGGGTCACCGCTCATAGACAAATTTAACAATGCCGGTAGCACAGTCATGCCGGGCTCCTACGTGAAAGAAGAACTCTTATCAAACTCGTATTGAAAAAGAACATGTTCGTGTAGCGATCGTTCGCCGGATCGCGGATCGTTTCTTGAGGATTGGTTCAGGATAGTATGGGTGGAGTTACACGTCATTTATTATTATTCATACTTCGTATATTGTTAGGTAAACGGCATAATTACAGGCCAATTATAACATCCCCAATAGTTAGTGAGGAACACAAACAACAGAAAACACCTAATTACAAAGTAGTAGGTGTTGATACGTGGGTATCGTTCAAGTACCACAAATACCTACGACCAGACAAATCGGAGTAATTTGTAACTTAATCGCAGCCGAACCAATTGCGTTCGTAAGCTACTACCGCGGCGCCCAAAGAACATTTCGTTGATATTACCACTTTTAAAAATACTAATTTGTATTTAATAAACATGGAACTTTATCGAAAGCTTAGCTAAGTAGAGATAACATCAGTGAAGTCTTTATGAGACTGTCCATGTCGATTCAGGTAGGACACTATTATTATTAAACACATACAACACTCTGCTGCTGGATGATCATCAGCACCAGAGAAGGAAAACTCTGCATTCTATATGGCATCATTTATATGAGTATGGCAATTACCCTTCATGTGATTGAGGAGGCCGCCCCAGCGGCTGGGGACTTACATCGGGATGATGATGATGATACACACACTCCATTCTCTCTCTCTTCACTTAGCGTGTAATTTTTCATTTTTTAGTTTGCTTCCAAATCTGTTGCTCTTGAGCCCGGGTGTAAGCTTGGACCACGATAGGCTCTTGGAATGTTGGTAATTACCAACGAAGCGACTGCCGCCTGGACCGTCACAGCTTTAAACAGGGGAATCGAAGCAACTGAATCTAGTACACGTATAGAAACTATATACATATGTTGTGCAGGTTCGTCACTTCGATATAATGTAAAAACGTACAGCGATTTGAAAAATCTATAGGTTATACTCAAATCCCCCCCCCCTCCATTCGAAATCGGTATACCAATTCGAACCTCGCACTCCGCAATCGGAAGGCGCGTTCACTCAGTAACTCTCACTCAGCTACCATCGCGCTTTTGTTAAATCATGCAAATATTACAAAATAGTATATAGGTAACACGTTCAATATATATTGTCAATTACCGAGAGTATATAAATAGACGCAAATCATTATATGTTAAGCAATGCAGTATTTGGAGTACGAATATTGTGTGGAGTTTTTTAACGGAAACGTCGCGCAGTGGTTGAAAGAAAAAAGTTACTGATTTGAAGGGATATATTGCGTTTGGTATTCTACTTTTGGTCGAGTCGGTCAAGGTGATTATTTCGACACATAATTTTTCTTCGAACAAGATAATAACTCTTAAAAAAAAGCAAGATGTTTGATTTTTCATTCACAACTGGGACACTTCTTTGCATTTATGGAGAGCGCGACAACATTCAAGTGATGCCACCCAAAATTTGAATGAAATCAGCATAGAAGAGGTTGAAAATGAAATAAAATAATATAATATTGAAATTGATTTAACATCTTAACAAAAATCCGTACTGTGCATTTCACTGTAATGAACTCCATAAGTGGGACGACTATTAATAGTTCTAATTGTAAACTGATACGAAACTTTGCTTGGAAAATCAATTTATAGTATTAATGTTTGCGCGAGTCCGGTCTAGAAAATAATTTAATAGAAACTTGTTACATAATCTACAGTATAGTTAAAACTTTATTCTACTACTGGCATTCTTGAGGAGAATGATCGATACTTTATAGACAGTTTAATACAGATTTGGATAAGTATTTATGAAGAAATTATAGATACTCATTTTTTTTTTTAACTCTTTATCCTGCAAAATTTTGATACAATAGGCGAACTTAATGCCAAGAAGCATTCTTACCAGTCAACCTTCTGGGTTCATGCAGAAAGTGCAGTGGTGCGGCCGAAACGGAAAATTTGTAGTTACTAGTAAGGAAAAAAAAAACACTAACATTAAATAACTACATTATATACATACCTACATATATAAATATATTTAAATAAATATATTATTAAAAGTACATTATAAATAAATACAACATATAATATTATTAGAAATAACGGACCAGGAGGCGGGGCCTAGCAGCGCGCCAAACGTGACGTCAGATGGCGTGATCGGCTGAGTGGGGTGCGACACTTCCCTCGCAATCCAAGCGGGCGAGCTCACTTTTGCGGCGATACTCGGACGGTGCGGACGTGTCTCTGTAGCTCATAGATTGATGTCATTTCTGTGCTAATTTTCTGATTAAAAAATATTAGTTTCGGTTACGTTTAAATCTTTTTTTTAAAAAATCAATTCCACTTCTGATTCGTAATATCAGAAGTGGGATTCGACCACAAAGCCTAGTTTCCGCTATCGGCACATATCGCGTAATATTACTTAAAACAGGTCGTTCATTTTATATTCATCATTTTAAATCCTTGAAAAGTGTTGTGCTAAGTTCCAGCAAATTGTAAGTACATTTGATTTTATAATGTCGGGTCGGTCTTCGCGGTCTGATAAAAGAGCTGATAGCTCACGTAAGCACCGTAGTAGGTCGCGTAAAGGTCGCACTCACTCGCACCGTGTTTCGCGTAAGCGGCGTCGCGATGACTCGAGTGATGACCGTGGTAGTCCTCGGAATCAGGCCCTGGATACGATCCTTGTTAGACTAAATGCTATTGAAGACAGATTGTCAACTACGAAATCTATCTCCGAGCCGTCACGTCCTTCGCGTGAATGCCATACACCACCGTTACTGGTTACACCCCCTCCATCGATTGAACATGCTTGCGATACAACCAATATGCTTGTAAACGCATTGACGTCATTGATTACAAAACCTAGTCATTATTATATCTCGAATTTTGACCCTAACGTGCATGATTTCGATGCTTGGTGCGCGGAGGTTGATCGAGGCCGTGAACTTAATCGCTGGGATGATCGCGAGTGTTTGTCGCGTATTGGTCGTTGTCTTAAAGGTGATGCCCGTACGTGGCTGGACGACTGGGTCTCCAGTGATCGCACATGGACTAACTTTAAACAGGAATTCCGATCCCTCTGCCCACGGAGCGTCGATATCGCAAATGTACTGTTTGATGTGATGAAAACAGACTCAAATAGTTTTACCTCGTATGCTGAATATGCTCGTAAGTCGTTATTACGTTTAAATATCGTCAAGGGGCTGTCAGGATGAACTCAAAACCGCCATTGTAATTCGGGGTATAACAGACCCGCAGGTAAAAGCTGCCGCATCTAACGCTAAGTTGCAACATAACGAGTTAGTCGAATTTTTATCCGTTTACATAAAACCTAAATACAATTCTCAAACTACCCGCAATTTAATTCGCACGCCAAATGTAAGTCATTCTGATTCTCGTAAGCATAAAGCTCCGAAATCGAATATTAAGTGTTATAGTTGCGGAGATATTGGACATACCAAATCTCATTGTTCCAAACGACCGAGAACCGAAGCTAATAATTCTAGTACGGCTTCGTCATCATCTAAATCACGCACGGTACCCTTGCCGTGTACGTATTGTAGCAGGGTAGGTCATAGTGCTGATAAATGTTTTGCAAAACAACGTGTAGAGTCGAAAGGTCAGGACAAGAGTAGTGTAAATTTTTGTCAAATGACGCCCGATGCAGTAACGTCATGACTGCAGTAATTGATAACGTATCCATGGACGTTTTAGTTGATAGTGGATCTGACATTTCTTTAATTTCTGATTCAGTTTTTAAACATTTAAATTGTAAAAGGTTTCCTACTTATCGACTTATGCGGGGCATAGGTAGCCAGGAAATAGAATCCACTTGTTATGTGACAGTAGTTATGGAGTTTCCTGAGATATCCGTTGAGGTGGATCTATTTGTTGTGCCCGCCGAATGTATTAGTTCACCCATACTATTGGGGACTGATGTTTTAAATCGAAAAGGGGTTACTTACATACGAACGGGTAGTGATCAGCGTCTTATGAGGGTAGATAGTGTAGCTCAGGTACATCACATACGTGATTTGAATACCGAAATAATCAATACTCCATTGCAAGGTCAGGAAAAAAGTCGTTTACTCTCCCTGATTAATGAATTCGCCGATTCCTTCGTAACTGGTACTGCAACGTCCACTGTTAATACTGGTAGTATAGAGATAAAGTTAAATAGTGACGTCCCTGTGCACTATCGTCCCTATAAGCTATCCGCTGACGAAAAGTTAAGAGTTCGCGAAATCACTAATGACTTGTTGAGTAAGGGAATCATCCGGGAGTCGCATTCAGATTACGCGAGTCCTATCATACTCGTAAAAAAGAAAGACGGGTCTGATAGGATGTGCGTTGACTATCGCGCTTTAAATGCCATTACGGTAAAGGATAGATTTCCCTTACCCCTTATAGACGACCATATCGACAAATTAGGTAACAGTAAATTCTTTACAAGCCTCGATATGGCTACTGGTTTCCACCAGGTGCCTCTCAAGGACGACGAGTCTATTAAGAAAACCGCGTTTGTCACCCCGGAGGGTCATTTCGAATATCTGAAGATGCCCTACGGTTTGACAAATGCGCCGGTAGTATATCAAAAAATCATATCTAAGACTCTGAAATCCTTGACAGACACTGGTAAAGTCCTAATTTATATTGACGACGTTCTGGTACTATCTGACTCCGTAGAGGAAGGGCTAGATTTGTTACGTCAGGTACTTGTTTGTCTCACAACCGCGGGTTTTTCTATCAACCTGAAAAAGTGCACTTTCTTAGAGACAGAAGGTAGAGTATTTAGGAAGACTCATAAGCCAAGGTCAGGTAAGGCCGAGTCCTAGGAAGGTAGACGCTTTGTTAAAATCGCCAAAACCTACGAATGTGAGGCAAGTGCGACAATTTTTGGGTCTAGCCGGATATTTTAGACGCTACATTCCTAATTACGCAATTAAAACCGCTTGCATAGCGAAACTAACTAAAAAGGGACAACCGTTTATATGGGGTGATGAACAAGACGCAGCGCGCGATAAAATCATTGCATGTTTAACGAAAGAGCCTGTTCTTGCTATATTTGACCCATCATTGCCCACTGAACTCCACACTGACGCCAGTGCGATCGGTTATGGAGCAGTCCTGCTGCAGGAGCACGAAAGCAAACGGAAACGCGTAGTCGCTTACTTCAGTAGGGCGACTCATGGTGCTGAGTCTCGATATCATAGCTATGAGCTCGAGACTCTAGCCATAGTAAAGGCCCTGGAGCATTTCCGCCACTATTTAGTTGGTATTGACTTCAAAATAGTGACGGATTGTAATTCCCTAAAGTTAACCGAACGAAAAAAAGACCTGATACCGCGAGTAGCCCGTTGGTGGGTCTACTTGCAGGACTTTCGTTTCACGATCGAATACCGAAAGGGTGCCTTGATGCAGCACGCCGACTTCTTAAGCCGGAACCCAGTAACTGTATCGCATATTCGTCGTCCTAACAACTGGGCCCAAATAGCTCAAACTGCTGATACCGAGACGCAGGAACTAATGGAAAAATTAAGGGACGGTCAGTTGGATTCATCTCGTTATGTTATTAAAAACAACCTCTTGTACTACAAGTACAATCCTACTGGCGAGGAGTCGCGCCTATTGTGCTTTATTCCCAAAGGACACCGACTTAGTCTCTTGCGTGTATTTCACGATGATCATGAACACATCGGTATGGATAAGACTGTCGACTTGATACTTCGGCATTTTTGGTTCCCTGGACTTAGACAATTTGTTAAGAAATATATTAATCACTGTGTGGTTTGTTTGTCTCACAAAAAAGTCCCTAGGGCTCCACATCAGCCCATTGAATCGTGGACCAAACCCGATAGTCCCTTTTCAGTTATCCATATGGACGTATTAGGTCCCCTACCTGAGTCAAATGGGTTTAAGTACGTCCTAGTATTAGTCGATGCTTTTTCTAAATTTTGCCTCCTGTACTCTTTAATAAGACAGGACACCGAAGAATTAAAGCGCGTGTTTACTAACGCAGTTTCATTATTTGGAACACCTTCTCTGATTGTTACTGATCGAGGTAGGATGTTTGAAAGTGCTGGGTTTCAAAACTGGGTTTCTGATCTGGGTTGTGCCACGCATCTAATTACACCCGAGATGCACCAAGAAAATGGTCAGGCGGAGCGTTATTGCCGCTCTGTATTAAATATGCTACGTGTCGAGGTAAATAACAAGGGTAGTAGTTGGTCCGACACATTATGGAAAATTCAGCTTACTCTCAATGTCACCAAGCAAGCTACTATCCAGACCTCACCTCTTCAACTCTTGGTCGGAATCGAAGCAACCACACCCGTATTGAGAGCACTAGTAAGAGATGTAGCTCTAGAGGATTCCCAAGCAAACCGGGAAGCATTGCTTGCACTAAGGCGACAACGTGCTTCACACCTCTTGGAAGCAAACCAGGCGCGTCAAGATCAGCGTATTAACTGACACGAGACAACAGCCACGTGTGTTTGGTGTGGGAGATTTTGTGTTCGTAGGCAAAAGCTCGCAGAGTTCCGGCAAACTGGACTCCGGTATGAGGGGACCCTACAAAGTGATCCAGCAGCTCCCTCACCACCGTTACGAGCTGGAGCTTCTGGCGGGGTCCTATGGAAAGAAGACCCAGGCAGCCGCCGAACACCTAGTCCTCTGGCGAGGAGAATGGACTCCTGACACCTGCGCAGCATTCTTCGATGGTGGTGAGTCAATCAATAGCCGCGCGCGCTTGCCCTTGGCAGCTACCTATGGCGTGTGCTATGTGATTGGTTTTATAGCCACACGCGCTTGCCTTTGGCAGCTACCTATGGTGTGTGCTATGTGTTTTGTTTGTTTTATAGCCACACGCGCTTGCCTTTGGCAGCTACCTATGGTGTGTGCTATGTGTTTTGTTTGTTTTATAGCCACACGCGCTTGCCTTTGGCAGCTACCTATGGTGTGTGCTATGTGTTTTGTTTGTTTTATAGCCACACGCGCTTGCCTTTGGCAGCTACCTATGGTGTGTGCTATGTGTTCTATTTGTTTTGGTATACACGTGCGCTTGCCCCATGGCAGCTACCTATGGCGTGTGGAATACCTATCTCTTTCAATGTGTGACCTGTTATGGATAACAATTTTCATGCCTTGGTTATGGCCATTTGAGTGCACGCTTATGGTTGTGATATGGAGCTGATTATTGTTATCAAAATTGAGGTAACTTGAGTTGTTGCTATAACGAAGTTGTTTTTCAGATGATGACGGTCCTGAAACTCATGAACAGCCTGAAGAGTTGCCCAACCAAGATGCGGTCGAGGACGCCTCGCCGTCAGGAGAGGCCGTATTAGAAATAACGGACCAGGAGGCGGGGCCTAGCAGCGCGCCAAACGTGACGTCAGATGGCGTGATCGGCTGAGTGGGGTGCGACACTTCCCTCGCAATCCAAGCGGGCGAGCTCACTTTTGCGGCGATACTCGGACGGTGCGGACGTGTCTCTGTAGCTCAAGATTGATGTCATTTCTGTGCTAATTTTCTGATTAAAAAATATTAGTTTCGGTTACGTTTAAATCTTTTTTTTAAAAAATCAATTCCACTTCTGATTCGTAATTAATATTTTATTTATATACATATAAGCAATTAAGTCAGCGAAAGATAATAGGTTATTTTACCTGTACCTAGAAAAACAATTTACAATGGTTCCAATGCTTTGATAAATTTTAAAAATTTACTAGTAGCATGGACAACTAGTAGATTAGTTATGTTTTTGTTTAAAACTATTACGAGTTAGCATAAAAAAAATAAGATCGATAATTTTAAGTGTACACTCGTCCCCCCCCCCCCGGAAAAAAACAATGCTACAGTTGTGTCCCAAAAATTATTTCGTATCTTCTCCCAAAGGCAGTATGATCCACAGTACAACTTAATACGGATTCGGGTATCGCAACGGGTACCCCAACTTAGCTGTAAACCGCAAAATGTTTCAAGCGCGCTCATTATCTCGCACTCTCCTGGCAAGTGGCAGCTCACATTAATCTCGAATAGCGGACTGCCTTAATCGCGTCAGTAGCGGACTAATCACCCAGATAAAACTATATCGTGCCATTAAAAGATCAGCCGAGAGTCAAACTTGTGCTAGACTGTCTTGATGGTCTCACATTTATAAACCTACATGAGTTGATAAGGCAAAATCCTTCAAAGCCCAAGGCTGCCCAACAGGTAGGGTAGCGCGCCGACCCTTAATAATACTTGATGGTACTGAAAAAGAGGACTCATTGGCCGCATCAATAATAGTTAACGTTTCTTGAAAACACAAGGTAGAAGACGCCAAACACCACACTTGAGTAACACTCAGAATTTCTTAAGGTGAAGGGTAGGGCACACTAGCGACGCCAATCGATTTTATTTTTTAGCTACTAACGGGAGCTATTTAAAAAACAATTTCAGGGTTACAACGTCTCGGCAAACACTAATAGTATTTACTAAAACCATGCAAAAGTTTTGGTCCAAACACGTAAGCGAAAAAATTGATTAGCGGCCACTTTTGGCGTGAATCAATTTTTTGCGTACAAAAACGGACCCAACATTTGTGCAGTTATCTTATAAATAGTGTAAGTGCTTGCCGAGAGGTTGTAGACCCGAAATTGTTAAAATAGATCCGGTTTAGTAAGCTAAAACATAAAATCGATGGCGCGTAGTGTGCCATACGCGAAATCTTAAAAGATAATTAGATCGAAGTTATTTCTGACCTGAGGCCTTAAATCAAATGTGTATTCATACAGGCACACATGCAATACGCAATAGCTGCGGTCAATGTGTGTAAAAATGAGATCGGCCACAATTAGCCTGCCACTATTATTTAAAATATGTGTAAGGTATACTATGGCATCCTTATTTTACACATTCTCTGGAAGTGGCAGCTCAGATATCTCAAAAACGAGCACCCATCTTTACAATTATTTATTTATCGGATTTATAGTCATGGATGTAGTGCCCGTGTGGTCCCGGCAGAGTAGAATAGGCCACTCCTCACTCTTCGAGGTGATCGTAAAAAAGGCGACTAAGGTAAAGCTGCTGAGCATGAGCATCAGCACCAGAGAAGGAAAACCTGCATTTATATCATAAACCTCGCCAACCCCCGTATTCTCGCAGCGTGTGAGTATGGCAATTACATCTCAAGTGATTGAGGAGGCCGTGCCCCAGCAGTGGGGACTTAAATGGGCTTGATGAGATGTGAGGATGATGGCATTTACTCAATAAGTGTAAAATATAAGAAGACTCTTTATGTTACAAATTATTTATTTAATCTCAATTTACAGGAGTGCGAGTTAGGTGCATGTGGTGAGCTGACAACTGCAAATATTTTAATCGCACTTGTGACTCAAATATTCCTGAAGTGGGCCCGGCTTTTTTATTTAAAAACAGCGAATCACTTAATAGTATCACAGCGTGACTACGTCAGCACATAGTCTAGTGCTTTCAAACATCATAATATATTATATATGCATGCAACTATAAATGCTAAATCCGAGGAGCGTCACCCACAAAATGTTTCGGCACATTTCCTGAAGTAAGAAACACCGCGTCCCTAATATTATATTAACCTGTGGCGATATGAGAACCTTTTAAAAGAAAAAAAGTAATTCAAGAATTACTTATAAAAATAATATTCCTTCTACAAGTCACGACAATTTTCATAATCAATACTTCCTTTAACTCTGTCACTGGTTACAAAAACTCTTTCTCACCTCAATAAAATTTTATAAAACTGTCGCTGTTTAGGAAAAGATTTACGTTTCAAAACGTTATCATCATAATATAAACAATTTTGAATATAAACTATTGAGCCACTTTCAATTTCACGTTAGCTCGATATAAAAGAGTTCGAAATGTACAAAACTATAATTTAAAGACTCCGTTTATCGCTGTTCTAGCTCTTTTCTCCCTATCTCCTAAATAAAGCGATTGCAATATTCAGTAGCGTGCGGTGGGGGGGGGGAGCAGAGCACGTGGTGAAGCGATTTCAACGCACTCGTTATAAAGCATGAACCGACATTGTTGGAAAAATATGGTAAGTGTCCCCTGAAAATCTAAGATGTTTTAACAGATGCAACAAGTATGATAAAAGGTAGTACAGCTTTTGAAAACATTAAATATTCGTTACATAGTTAATATGTATATCGACATCCACAGTATCGACGCTATCAATATTATAGACAATAATATTAAACGTCCGGATTTGCCAAACATGGACAAGAAATAATATCAGCTCAATTTAAACATTTGCTTGCATTGAGTTATTTTTAAGACGATACCAAAGAAGAATATTCATTCTATTACTCAATAGGATGTAGAACTTGAATGGTGTGTTTTTAAAACTAACATAGTCAAAGAATGTTGACGAATTCCTTAAGCCTAAGGATTAGCAACATTTTATCCTCTTACACAAAAAAGTTAAGAACAACCACATTTTAATGACCTGATTATTTACAATTGGCGGTCGTAATGCATAAAGAATCGACACAGTAACGTCTGAGCTTGCGCCAGTGCACACTGTACGTGGGGCGGAACTCGTGCGCAAGCTTCGAAAGCAATGATTAAACTGTACATTGCAAGGCCTTAAACTTTATAATTATTAGCGTACACTCACATCGATTAGAATTACCCGCTAAATTATGAATCGCTTGAATATCGAATGTTGCAATCTGTTTCTACCTGTGTCGAGAAAATATTATAGAATGAAATTAATATCTAAACAATACTTAGTTGGTAGATTCTGAAATTTCCTATGTAATCAGAAGATTAATTTTAGAATGTTTTCCGATATAAACAAATTCAATTTCAGAACTTTTAATCTCGCATAATACACCTTTTTTTCAAATGTGTCTTTGGCAAAAAGTTTTTTATAGACATTATAAAATGTTAAGTGCGATAAAAAAAGTGCAACAAATAACTAGATCGATAAGACAGGACTATATCGTTCGTATTCATGCAATCTGGATGAGAGCGTAGTAAAATTGCAAAAAGGCGATCCCGCTTTGAGAAAGCGCGATTTCTGAAAATGCTCAACAAACCCTACCGCTCGTGGGCATTGTGTTGAGAATCAGCACAATCTTTTATGGGATCTTATATAGGAATCTATTACTTCAATATTATTTTATTTGTATTCAAAATTCGGGAACGAAGGATGTTCATGTCGATTTGATGAACAAAGAAATTGGCCTTAGAGTACACGTCAAATCAGTAGAAAAATGAACCCACAGGATAATTCTTTAAAAATGTTTTTCGATGTATACGGAAAAATGCGGGAATTCGAACATATTGTTTTCGAAATATTGGTTATAAGTTAACGATAGCTTATGTGTGTTAGCTTCCGTGATTTGGTGGACATATGTATAAATACAAAAGAGAAATTATGGCAACCACAACAATTACTTCAAGTACAGAGCGTAGGTATTCCTTTTAAAAGGTCGGCAGCGTTCATGAGCGGCGGTAAATCCGCTTACCATCAGGTGATCGCTGGCCGTCTGCCCCTATCCCACGAAAAAAAAACAAATGATCAAACAAAAAAAAATTCTTGGACATTTCCGAAATGTAAAAAAAGTCGTTAGGATTTTTGTATTTTACGATCGTTATTTGATTAATAGCTGCTACTATGAAGGTTTAAGAATGCAGTTAATACTTTCTGGAAATAAAATATATGGGTCCGTGGATATACGAATTTCTTCAACAATATAAAAACTCAACGAAAAGGACCTCCTTTTATAAATGTCTATTATTAAGTAAGTTTTAAAGTCTCAGAAAAAATATCAAATTATTTGCTTCGACATGGTAATGAACAATTACTGCTCGCGTGCGTTGTGAAACTTTACTTTTTTATTGCACCGATATGGCCATTTCAATAAACAACATAAATTCGGAGTTTTTAAATATTGAAAAAAACGTAAAGTCAAATAACTATAATTCGAGTTAATTGAGCAAAAGCAATTCTTCCTTTTGGTGTCTGCTTGCTATTAAAATCGAGGGGAAAAGATAAAGAAGTTGGGGTAGGTACTCTTGTAATAACACATAAAATAGATAACAACACAGTTGCACCAAGAACTAAATTTATATACCTAAATATATTTTCGGATGATCAAAATTGAGCTGTTTCCACATTAATTTTAAAAAAAGTTTTCAAATAGAAAACAATTATGTATACTTCGTCAAGAAGTCTTACAACGCGATTTTTGAGGAATGACAGCGTTCCTTTGTGTTTATAAACATATGGGGGTTTCGCAGG
>JADPWL010002889.1:0-15847 GCA_019059595.1 Marasmia exigua | reverse complement strand
CAGCCGGGAGACGTACACGAGTCAATGTAGCTCTGACACCGGATTTCGAAACAAAGACCATATGAACAAATCAAAACCAAACTACTAGACCTGCACAGAACAAAAAGACA
The DNA here is from genome assembly GCA_019059595.1 of Marasmia exigua. Classification (NCBI taxonomy): domain Eukaryota; kingdom Metazoa; phylum Arthropoda; class Insecta; order Lepidoptera; family Crambidae; genus Marasmia; species Marasmia exigua. Next base: position 15,737 of record JADPWL010002889.1, on the reverse strand, counting down.
AGATACAAAGCCCTGATTGAGTTTCTGAATCGCACCAGGAAGGCGGGGAGTCAATGGAAACAGTTTGCCAACAGACCTCAAAGAATCAGTAGAGGCTGCGGCTATAAAGGCGAAAACCTAGAGTTCCAACTAAGAGACCGGTTCGCTACAGGCCTAAACTACCCCGCCCTCGAGGTCGACTTAAGACAGAAGTGGCCAGACCTGTTGCAAGAAGACGGTAAAGAAGTAACCTTCAATAAACTGTTTGAATTCTGTACCGCTCGTGAACTGGCCGAGCTGGATACCAACACGACAGCGTCAACATTGCAAAACGTCAAAAGGATCAAGGCAACTGCGGCATCAGCCAACATAACACCACGTAAACTGAGAACAAACCAGTGCAAACGGTGTGGCAGCCATGTCAGGCACCGGTACCCCGAGTGCCCAGCTAAAGACCGCAGGAAGGACATTTTGAAACTTGTTGCATTAAAACTGGACGGGCGTATCTCGCGCAGGACAACAAACCACCTCGCGACCAGCGGAAACGCACCAACAAGGTCAACAGAGTTAAGGACGACGTCGCTTCACGTTCTTCTTCGAGTTCAACATACTCCGAGCCAGACGATGATGAATCCCCTGAGGCCGACATTAAGAACCCTATTTTCAAAATTAGCGGCACAACGCGCTGCAAAAAAATTGACGTCATTATCCAAAAATTCGACCAATTTCTGCGCGGCATTAAATTTACCTTAATAACGGATCATAAGCCGCTGTTACATCTCTTAGGACCCAAGCGGAACCTTCCTAAAATAGCGAATAACCGTTTAGTGAGATGGGCGTTATTGATTGGCGCATATGACTATGAAATCGTTTATAGAAAAGGAATTTTAAATGTCATGGCAGACTTTTGCTCTAGAATGCCCAATCCAGTCGAATTGCCATCCCCCCTTGGAATTAGCGGTAGGTACATAAGATTAATGTTGCTACTCATAATGAAATGCTTAAAGACCTACCCCTCAGTGAGAATAGCCTAAAGCTAGCTACGAAGCATGACCTAGTCCTTACACAAATACGGGTATTTGTCCGATCCGGTTGGAATGAAAACAATGAGTTGTCACAGGGGATCAGACCATATTTCCGGAAACGTCACGAGTTATCGCTAGAAGACAAAATTTTAATGTGGCAAGGCAGAATCGTTATCCCCGAGAAGTTACGAGAGCCTATTTTAAAATACTTACATGCAGGTCATCCAGGTTCATCGGCGATGCGTGCCTTGGCTAGGTTTTACGTCTGGTGGCCCAACCTAGATGAAGACATCGACATCTTTGTTAAACGCTGCCACAACTGCCAGGAACACAGACCGCACAACGCAGAGCTACCGGTTTTCAGCTGGTCTATTCCTGATAAGGTTTGGGAACGTATTCATTTAGACTTTGCAGGACCGTTTGAAGGGAAGTACTGGCTGGTTCTTTGCGATGCACTGTCCAAATGGATTGAAGTGAGGCTTATGAACAAAATAACCACTCCTAAGCTGTGCGAGGTCTTAGACGAAATTTTTACAACATTCGGTCTACCCCACATCATAGTATCCGACAATGGACCGAAATTTACATCAAAAGACTTCGAAACATATTGCATCACCCATGGAATACTGCATATCACTTCGTCTCCCTACCACCCAAGGAGCAATGGCTTAGCAGAGCGCCTTGTTCGCACATTCAAAACCAGAATGCGAGCAAGCAGAGGAGATTCTTTGAATATAGAGAAGCGGTTCCAAAATTTCCTGTTCACCTATCGGAATACCCCGCACAACACAACCGGCAAGTCACCCGCCCAAATGATGTTTGGCAGACAACTTAATTGCGTGCTCGATAATATCCGTCCGGACCTTAAGAGGCAATTACGTTTTAAACAAGTTAAAGCAAATATCGCAGCCGAAGCGGGTGCTCCAAGTTTTGTCGCAGGGCAAAACGTATATACCCGAACGCAGAATGACGATCGCTGGGAACCGGCAGTGATCACACGTAGAACTAACGTGTTTTCGTATGAAGTACGCACAGAGAATGGAGTGGTGAAAAGACGTCACGCGGATCACCTACGGCCGCGAATTGTTCCAGAGTTCCCACCAGCTGCGATATCGACACCCAGTGCCAGGGATTCTGCATATGGCGGGGAGGCCACTGCAAATGATGTCAGCACTGATCCAGAAACTGACGCACCGACGGCGGCCGTACCCGCTCCCACGACCTGCTCACCGGCTGCTGTCGAACGTTCACCAACACCGGCCATCTCAGAAACGCCGTTGGTACCAGTAGTGGGACCTAGACAAAGTGGGCGAGCTATACACCCCTCGCGTCGGCTCATAGAGGACATGTAGGGCCGTTTAGAGTGGATGGGGGCGAAGTGTAGCTGTATATTTTTTCGACTCCGGTGCTATTTCAAACTGCAAGTATGCATCCTTGAGGTCGATTTTACTAAATTCGTCACCATGAGCCAGTCGCTGGCGTAACTGATCAAACACGGGTACTGGATGTGCGTGTGCGATCAAAACTGGGTTAATTGTGACTCTGTAGTCTCCACAGATACGTACTTGTCCATTCTTCTTTAGAACATTTACAGTGGGAGTTGCCCACTCAACGGGTGTTACGTTTGGGTCTATAGGTGTGATAATACCTTCCGTGGTCAAACGTTCTAGTTCTAGCTCGATATTTTTCCTCATGCTAAACTTGACAGGGCGTGGAGGTAGGTGTTTAGGCTCAGCCCCTGTTTTTATGTGGATGTTAACTGAGTAATCTTTGACTCTCCCTAATTTGTCGTCAAACAGTGAGGAATGTTCTCCCAGTACTTGCTCCAAGGTGACCTTCACGGTGTTTTTGATGGAGTATACTGCGGCAGGGAAAGGCATATCGAACGCTTCGCTCCATAGTAAGCCGAAAAGCATAGGTTCCGCTGCATCCATGACCACGGCCGTCAGGGTCTTTAGTTCGCCATTTACCTGAGCGTGAACCTCAGTGATGCCGTCACATTTCAAATCAAGGTCACAGTAAGCTTTGAGTTTCGGGCCTCTTCGCAAGGGTGGTCTGCCAATTCGTTTCCAAAACTGTGAGCTGATGATGGTGTATAGAGAGCCCGGATCCCAATCCATGGTGCATCCATGGCCGTTGATAATGACGTCAATTTTTTTGCAGCGCGTTGTGCCGCTAATTTTGAAAATAGGGTTCTCAATGTCGGCCTCAGGGGATTCATCATCGTCTGTCTCGGAGCATGTTGAACTCGAAGAAGAACGTGAAGCGACGTCGTCCTTAACTCTGTTGACCTTGTTGGTGCGTTTCCGCTGGTCGCGAGGTGGTTTGTTGTCCTGCACGAGATACGCCCGTCCAGTTTTAATGCAACAAGTTTCAAAATGTCCTTCCTGACCACACGAATTGCAAGAGCGGTCTTTAGCTGGGCACTCGGGGTACCGGTGCCTGACATGGCTGCCACACCGTTTGCACTGGCTTGTTCTCAGTTTACGTGGTGTTATGTTGGCTGATGCCGCAGTTGCCTTGATCCTTTTGACGTTTTGCAATGTTGACGCTGTCGTGTTGGTATCCAGCTAGGCCAGTTCACGAGCGGTACAGAATTCAAACAGTTTATTGAAGGTTACTTCTTTACCGTCTTCTTGCAACAGGTCTGGCCACTTGTCTTAAGTCGACCTCGAGGGCGGGGTAGTTTTCGGCTTACTATGGAGCGAAGCGTTCGATATGCCTTTCCCTGCCGCAGTATACTCCATCAAAAACACCGTGAAGGTCACCTTGGAGCAAGTACTGGGAGAACATTCCTCACTGTTTGACGACAAATTAGGGAGAGTCAAAGATTACTCAGTTAACATCCACATAAAAACAGGGGCTGAGCCTAAACACCTACCTCCACGCCCTGTCAAGTTTAGCATGAGGAAAAATATCGAGCTAGAACTAGAACGTTTGACCACGGAAGGTATTATCACACCTATAGACCCAAACGTAACACCCGTTGAGTGGGCAACTCCCACTGTAAACGTTCTAAAGAAGAATGGACAAGTACGTATCTGTGGAGACTACAGAGTCACAATTAACCCAGTTTTGATCGCACACGCACATCCAGTACCCGTGTTTGATCCAGTTACGCCAGCGACTGGCTCATGGTGACAAATTTAGTAAAATCGACCTCAAGGATGCATACCTGCAGTTTGAAATAGCACCGGAGTCGAAAAAATATACAGCTATTACCACACACAAGGGTTATTTCGTCTACAATAGAATGCCGTTCGGAATCACTACAGCACCGTCTATTTTTCAACGATTCTTGGAAGGTTTACTCAATGACATACCGCACGTGGCCATTTATTTCGATGACGTCGCAATCACGGGTAAAAGCGATCAAGAACACCTTAAGACACTCTCAATAGTCCTCGACAGGCTTTCGAAGGCTGGACTGAAGGTTAATTTAAAGAAATCCACCTTCTTACAACCGGAGGTCGAATACCTTGGGCATATAATTGATAAACATGGTGTGCGCCCGGCGCAGAACAAAATAGAAGCAATTACTAACGCACCGGCACCTAAGGACGTAAAGGAACTCCGCTCGTTTCTGGGACTTGTCAATTTTTATGAACGTTTCTCAGCAAACCTGCATAGCGTTTGCGCTGACTTACATTCCCTCACCGGGAAATCTAAAAAATGGCAGTGGACAGAAAAGGAAAACCGAGCATTTGAAAAAACCAAGCGCCTCGTAGCTCTCTCTAAACCCTTGATTGCCCTGGAAGAAGAACGCCCACTGTTCCTCGCATGTGATGCTTCTGAGAAAGGCGTGGGTGCAGTGTTATTCCACAAACACGGCGACCAGGAACAACCCATCGCGTTTGCGTCACGGAAACTGAGCCTGGCTGAAAGTAAATATTCTGTTATTGACAGAGAAGCCCTAGCAATATTTTTCGGCATCCAAAAATTCGACCAATTTCTGCGCGGCATTAAATTTACCTTAATAACGGATCATAAGCCGCTGTTACATCTCTTAGGACCCAAGCGGAACCTTCCTAAAATAGCGAATAACCGTTTAGGGAGATGGGCGTTATTGATTGGCGCATATGACTATGAAATCGTTTATAGAAAAGGAATTTTAAATGTCATGGCAGACTTTTGCTCTAGAATGCCCAATCCAGTCGAATTGCCATCCCCCCCGGAATTAGCGGTACATAAGATTAATGTTGCTACTCATAATGAAATGCTTAAAGACCTACCCCTCAGTGAGAATAGCCTAAAGCTAGCTACGAAGCATGACCCAGTCCTTAAACAAATACGGGTATTTGTCCGATCCGGTTGGAATGAAAACAATGAGTTGTCACAGGGGATCAGACCATATTTCCGGAAACGTCACGAGTTATCGCTAGAAGACAAAATTTTAATGTGGCAAGGCAGAATCGTTATCCCCGAGAAGGTACGAGAGCCTATTTTAAAATACTTACATGCAGGTCATCCAGGTTCATCGGCGATGCGTGCCTTGGCTAGGTTTTACGTCTGGTGGCCCAACCTAGATGAAGACATCGACATCTTTGTTAAACGCTGCCACAACTGCCAGGAACACAGACCGCACAACGCAGAGCTACCGGTTTTCAGCTGGTCTATTCCTGATAAGGTTTGGGAACGTATTCATTTAGACTTTGCAGGAGCGTTTGAAGGGAAGTACTGGCTGGTTATTTGCGATGCCCTGTCCAAATGGATTGAAGTGAGGCCTATGAACAAAATAACCACTCCTAAGCTGTGCGAGGTCTTAGACGAAATTTTTACAACATTCGGTCTACCCCACATCATAGTATCCGACAATGGACCGCAATTTACATCAAAAGACTTCGAAACATATTGCATCACCCATGGAATACTGCATATCACTTCGTCTCCCTACCACCCAAGGAGCAATGGCTTAGCAGAGCGCCTTGTTCAACATTCAAAACCAGAATGCGAGCAAGCAGAGGAGATTCTTTGAATATAGAGAAGCGGTTCCAAAATTTCCTGTTCACCTATCGGAATACCCCGCACAACACAACCGGCAAGTCACCCGCCCAAATGATGTTTGGCAGACAACTTAATTGCGTGCTCGATAATATCCGTCCGGACCTTAAGAGGCAATTACGTTTTAAACAAGTTAAAGCAAATATCGCAGCCGAAGCGGGTGCTCCAAGTTTTGTCGCAGGGCAAAACGTATATACCCGAACGCAGAATGACGATCGCTGGGAACCGGCAGTGATCACACGTAGAACTAACGTGTTTTCGTATGAAGTACGCACAGAGAATGGTGTGGTGAAAAGACGTCACGCGGATCACCTACGGCCGCGAATTGTTCCAGAGTTCCCACCAGCTGCGATATCGACACCCAGTGCCAGGGATTCTGCATATGTCGGGGAGGCCACTGCAAATGATGTCAGCACTGATCCAGAAACTGACGCACCGACGGCGGCCGTACCCGCTCCCACGACCTGCTCACCGGCTGCTGTCGAACGTTCACCAACACCGGCCATCTCAGAAACGCCGTTGGTACCAGTAGTGGGACCTAGACGAAGTGGGCGAGCTATACACCCCTCGCGTCGGCTCATAGAGGACATGTAGGGCCGTTTAGAGTGGATGGGGGCGAATGCTACACTACTTGCATAGACAACATCGGCGCCTATGGTATTGGTCACCAGGGTAACCAGAGCTGTTTTGTCACGTTGTTTGCTGGACACTTAAATATACGTCTAAACTAATGTTACGGAAAGCGCGGGAAACGTCGGGTGAAGTTGACGTCTTTTTCGAGTTTTTTATATTTTTATTATTTCTTGGATCAGATAAGTAGTATTAGTGTATCAAATTGAGTATTAATTGTGTATATATTATTATAATAGTGTTATTTATACGGATACTCTTCTGGTAAGCCATATTCATATTTTCTCATGAACGAGCCAGAAGACCCGGGTGGGACTATCCCCCCGGCGTCGAACTTTGTCACGATTTCTGTTTCTCATGGTAAATCTGACATGGATATTGATGGTTCATTTAGGGATACGGACGGATCTGAACATAATATCAAACGCAAGCGTACATCTGCGCGAAAAATATGTAAGCATTGCAACAAAAAGAAAAGGAAAAATCACAAATCATCAATTGTTGATATCACTCCTAATGATTGTCAATGTGGGCTTCACGATAATATTCATAAAATTAGCGAATCAAAAGACAAAACAATTTCAGATTTTACTATTCCGCATTCACCTCAGCCTCAAACAGCAGACACCTCACGTCCCAGTACAGGAAGACCATACTATTTGGCTTCGGATTTGGCTCCTTTCACCATCCATATACAAAAGGAACAAATTACTCTTAATGAGAATGTTAGTTTACATCCCATTGCATTTGGACAATTCTTAAAAAAGAATGGCTTCAAAAATATTATTAACGGCAGTCTAAAACGAATTGGTAGAAACCGAATTTCTGTAGCATTCTCCAAATTTGAAGACGCCAATTCTTTCCTCTTAGATAAAAAACTTCCTCTTAATCATTATAGAGCCTTTATACCTGCTTTTAATGTCACTCGGATGGGTGTCATCAGAGGAGTTCCGGTAGAATGGAGTGATGAAGAAGTTATGGATAATATAACAGTACCAATTGGTGTTGGCAAAATTCTTAAAGTTCGTCGTCTCAAACGCAAAAATATTACTAATGATAAAGTTAATTTTGTTCCAATTGAAACTGTTGTATTAACCTTTGACGGAACATCTCTACCTACAAGAGTTTACTTATGTTATAATGCATTACCGGTCCAATTATACATCTATCCAACTATCCAATGCTTCCAATGTTGCCGGTATGGACACATCAAAGGCCAGTGTGGGTCACTACCTAGATGCTTTAAATGCGGTCTTGGTCACTCTGGTGACAGCTGCTCAGTTGATGAGGAGGATGCTACTTGTATCTTGTGCTCTGGTTCGCATGTGGCTACTAGCAGAAAATGTCCAGAATTTTCAAGACAAAAGGCAATCAAAGAAACCTGTATGACCTATGCTGAAGCACAGAAGTTGCATCCTTCAGTATCAAAACCATATGCTGATGTACTAGCATCAGAGTCTCAGAATAATTTTAGCACTAACACTAATACTAGAAATCATCTTCCAATTCCTAATTATATACAAACAAATAATTCAGATAAAAAATCTTTTAAAAAGACGGTGTTTTTAAAACCCACAGTACCCTCATCGCCTGGTAAGGGTTATGACCGAACTAGTCATGAGGCTCTAACTAAGGGTTATAATACACCCATATCTCCAAGCAAAAGTATACTTGTAAACAGCGATTTAAATACTCCTATGACTAGTATGTCAGTAAAAGAATTAATAATTCAACTTATAAACTCTCTTTCTCAAAGTAATTTATTATCTTCACCGACCAACGTTGCCCAAAATATTTCTGACCATGATATAATAATAAGTAGCAGACAAAACGGAACAGCTACAACCAGCTATAGTGCCGATGGCGGTTCAGTAGGAATTGCCGTAGTATCGGCACTAAAAAAACAGATATAATTTATATAATAAATAAATTTGACCCTTTTATTATAGCATTGCAGGAAACATGGCTTCGGCCCAATTCCTGCTTTAAAATTCCTGGCTTCTCTTGTATAAGGGAAGACAGGCAGGATAGTTATGCAGGTGTTGCATTACTAATTAAACATTCTTTTAATTTTTCTCACATCCCTATTCCTCATCATAATGATGATTATTCAATAGTAGCAGCTCGAGTAAATAACATTTCATTTGTCTCAGTGTACATACCTCATCCTTCAACATTAATTTATGATGAATTAGAACAAATTCTAAGTACCATTCCTAGTCCTCTCATTATCATGGGAGATTTTAATGCTCAACACCAGTCTTGGGGAAGTTCCTCGTCTAACCACTATGGTAATAGAATTCTAGACTTTTTAAACAATTATAATTTATGCATATTGAATAATGGTAATCGTACGCGTCGAACACAACCTCATGAAGGAACAAGTGCCCCTGATCTAAGTTTTTGCTCTCACAGCCTGGCTTCTTCTCTAACTTGGTCTACATTAGATTCAACTTACGGAAGTGACCATTACCCTATAATCATTACTTTCCCTAATATGACTAATAGTCCATCTAGAACACATGCACCTCGTTTTAAACATCAGCTAAATAATGCTGATTGGTTGTCATACAGAGAAAAGGTAGAACAGGGCATTTCAGGCTTACCATCTACAATTGAAGGTAATCAGAATTTATGTGCTGAAGCTTTTGCTAAGCTTTTAATAGAAACTGCAGATCAAATTTTTCCTATAAAGAATAATATGAAAAGGAAAATTCTTACTCCCCCATGGTGGGATAAAGACTGTTCAGAAGCAATAAAAGAAAGAAAAACTGCTGAAAGAGCTTACATACTTAATTCCACCATAGAAAATCTTAATATTCTCTCAGAAGTTAGCACCAAAACGAGAAAATTAATTAAACAAAAAAAAATGGGATGGTTGGAAAACTTTTTGGCTGTCTATATCACCTAATACTCCTCCATCTACTGTCTGGCTTAATATTAGAAAATTTAAATCTGCATTTAAAGAAACAAGACCGTCTTATCTCGATGACAACACAACAAATAATTTCTTAGACAAACTGGCTCCCCCTTTTGTCCCTCTTCCTTTCACAGTATACGAAACTGTATCCTCTACTGTTCAAACGGAATTAGAATCTCCCTTTATTATGTCTGAACTTAAAGGTGTTCTAAGATATGTTAAAGATTCTGCACCTGGTATGGATGGAATCCCTTATTCCTTTCTGTCACATTTAAATGACTCTAGCTTGTCTTATTATTTATCTGTCATTAATTATATAATACAATCTAACTCTATCCCTCTTGCATGGAAGTCACAAGAGATAATACCAATTTTGAAACCCAATAAGCCTTCTTCAGAAGCCTCCTCATACAGGCCCATTGCACTTTCTTCAGTTCTTGCCAAAGTAACTGAACATTTAGTAAAAAATAGATTGGAATGGTTTGTTGAAAGTAAAGGTATTCTAAGTAATAATCAGTTCGGATTTAGGAAAGGGAGAAGCACTTCGGATAGCTTAAGAATTTTTACTACTGATGTACGTTTAGCCTTTACATATAATGAATCTTTACTAGCAGCATTTGTAGAAATTAATTCAGCATATGATAATGTGGTTGTATCCATATTGAAAGAAAAACTAATAAAATTACAGGTTCCTAAAATGTTATTAAATTTTATAATCAATATGTTAACAGATCGCATTATAAATGTTGTTAGTGAAGACTCTATAAAATCTAGAGTGGTGTGGAGTGGACTTCCGCAAGGCTCGGTGTTGAGCCCTCTTCTTTTTAATATATATACTTATGATTTAGAAGCGTCTTTTAATAATTCTATTAATATATTACAATTTGCTGATGATTTACTTTTGTATATTGCTGGGAAGAATATAGAAACGCTTTGTTCGTCATTGACTTCTTCTCTCAGAAGTCTCAAAGTTTGGCTTGACGCCAATGGCTTAAGTTTATCGGTACCTAAAAGTACAGTAGTTCTTTTTTCCCGTATGAGATGCCGTCCTCCTATTTCTGTTCAATTTGATGGTATGACTATTCCAGTTAAAAATGAAGTAAAATTTTTAGGAATTATTTTAGACTGTAAATTGTCAGGACTTCCACATTGCTACTATGTTGTAGCAAAATGTGAACGTGTATTGAATATGTTAAGATGTCTAACAGGAGTTTGGTGGGGAGCTCATCCTTATAACCTTAAATTACTTTATAATGCCTTAATTAGAAGCATTATAGATTATGGAAGTTACTTTCTAGAACCATGTAGCTTATTGGGATTAAATAAATTGGATGGTATCCAGTCAAAAGCTCTCCGGATCGTAACAGGTGCAATGAAGTCTAGCCCGATAGTCGCTTTACAAGTTGAGTGTTGCGATGCTCCTCTAAAATTCAGAAGGCAATTTCTATGTGACAAATTTTTGTTCCGCGCCCTTCAATATTCTAATCACCCTCTTGAATCTAAACTCAAATCGCTCTCATTTCTTATTGAAACATCATCGTATTGGTCCCATAAAAAGGTACCCTGCTTAATAAATAGCTATCGAAAATTCACCTCATTGCAAGCTCCAACTCATAGATCCCAATATCTCCCAATCTTTTGTTATACTTACGAATCTTTAGTTCTTGTTCCAATAGTTCATCTTGATCATTTAGTTGTCTTGAAAAACAATAAAAAGGCTAATTTAGTCTTTGATAACATTTTACACAGAACCTGGGATGATTGGCATCATATTTATAGCGATGCCTCTAAACATTCCTCCTCGGGTCATGTTGGCGTGGGTATATATCATCATCAATATAAAATAGTTCAGAAAGTAAAACTTCCTCCAGAAACATCTATTTTCACCGGAGAATGCTACGGTCTTTTCAAATCACTAGAATATATTTTACTTATGAAGCTTAATCAAAGCGTCATATTTTCTGATGCAAAAAGTGCTTTACAAGCGTTAAGTAAATTCCCCTTTATCAAAAATTCAAATAGCGTTGTTATTTTAGAATGTAGAAATTTGCTTTACAAAATTTCACAGCAGGGCTTGATTGTTCACTTTGTATGGATTCCTAGTCATCATAATATTCAAGGTAACGAAAAAGCTGATCAACTTGCTAATGAAGCTGTAACCTCTGGAGACCTTTATCCCTACAAAAATTTCCCATATGATTTGCTCTCTCTTCCTAAAGTTTATCAACATAATTCTTGGCAACAAGAGTGGCAGAATAATAATTTAGAAAAAGGTAAACAGTATAGACTAATTCAACCTGCCATTTCATCAAAACCATGGTTTTTTAAAATGCGGCTTGGTAAAGTCTCAACCACCAATATAACCCGCATGAGACTGGGCCATACCTGTACTCCTGCTCATCTCTTCAGATTAAAAATAACAAATGATGATTTGTGCGAATGCGGTGCTGTTGGAGACATAAATCATATTTTTTTCTCCTGCCCTCTTCATAACACTTCTTCCTTCCTATCATCACTTACATCTCTCCGTGTCCCTTTTCCTACATCTATCTCTACTTTGCTATCATCAAATAATAATAATATTTACAACATTTTATGTAACTATATGACTCTAAATGATATAAAATTATAAACAAAATACTTATATGTTTAACCTTATCTGATCCTTGTTTTTCCTGTTGCCCTTTCTCCAAATCTGATTCCATATTCATTCGTTTCCCTACCTTTTACACCTACCACCCCTATTCCCAAAACCCAAGTCTGTGGCCTATGCACAAACCGTGCTGTGCCAGGAAGAAAAAAAAAAAAAAAAAAAACTAATGTTACGTTTTCCTTTATGAATTCCAAGCTATAATAATATGTATAAATAATGTAGCTTTATATATTACTTAGTTACGGAGTTATTAAAGTCATAAACATAAACTTGAGCTTTTATTGAAGGCTTGCGTTCATTTTAAGACTCTAGTTCTTTTCACGGTTTGAGCTCATTTTGAAGATTCGAGCTCTTTTGAAGGCTCGAGCTCTTTGAACGCCTCGAGGAATGGCTCAGAGACCTCGCAGCTACTACTACTGACCTCACTGAGCTTTGCAATTCTGCCTCCGAGGCTTCATAAATAAGACTTGACGCCTCGAATCTTGCACATCACTAATCACTACAGTGCGAGCACGATCAGCAGAAGGCACTTCAGCATGAATTTAATACGTAAACTACGTCGATGCACATCAGTGGACGTTAAGTTACTCAGTTCCGACTTTTGCTAGTGCCAAATAACCGTGGGGTGACTCTAAAATAAATAAAAATAAGTCCACGCCACTACGAAAGAAGTCCCGCGCGGAAAAACACGTACCTACATTATCACTCTGGATTTTACAAATCTATGTTCGTATTTTTACCATTAGCTCCGTGGAGAGGGAAAACACCGCAAAGAAACTGTCCCCAAATCAAGAATCATGGTCGAAGCGTACTTAATTACCTCGGGCTCCAGAGCGACTGCTTTGGAACTGGAAGGTAAAGGACCAATAGGTATCATCCGGTATTTAACGCCTGCTACAAGCCGCGCCATGTAGACCAGGCCTCGGCACGTAAGTGTAGCGCTGCCCGTTAGTTTGAGCCTTTTTTTTAATAATAATTCTCACAACATCTCATAAGTTGACCTGATTCTGTACTAAGTAGCTTAAGCACTTGTGTTACAGATATCAGACAACAGAGGAACACAAATATATACTTAAATACATATATTACACCCAGACACCGAACAAACACAAGTGTTCATCGCACGAATGTTTGTCCAGGGTTGGGATCGAACCCACGACCTTTGGCGTAAGAGGCAGGGTCACTACCAATGGACAACATTTCAAATTTTTAACATGTCCATATTGTTTTTTTATATGAAAGTAGTCATAAAATGAACAGACCCATATTTTTATCTTTTTTCAAAATTTGTCCATTTTTATGCATAAAATAATTATTGAAATTCTTTTTATTCTAAATAGACGTAAGCGCCAAATGACGTCATCGGACGGCTGAATCAGCGATATTCCTTTGCTTATTATTGTTTTAATAAAAAAAAGGTACTACTGTCAAAGGTAAATAATACTAGTGTCAACATTGTCAACGTCATTCATACATTCAACGTTGACAAGTTGTCTTTTTTTTTGACAGTTACATGACATGGGTTTGGCATTTCGTAAATTTAAAACTATAATGTGCTAAGCAAAGAAATATTTTACATTCTGCCGTCCGATGACGTCATCTTACGTTTTTTAGTTTTTAATTTTTTTCTCAGTAAATAAGCAATATAAAAAATGAATAAATATATATTCGAGCAGCGGAAAAGTAAACAAAGAATCGGTATTTTTTGTTTCAGAGCTTAGCAATTTTGAAATGTTGTCCATTGCGCCATCCGGTCAGTCAAATAGCTCAGTTCAGTTTATACTAAAAAATATTACTGCGCACTCAACGTCACCGCTAGACTTATCTACCGCGGCCTGTATAAAGTGAGCTATTTAGGTACGTATTTTTTTAATGTTATAGGTGGCAGACGAGCAGACGAATTACCTGATGGTAAGCAATTGCCGCCGCCCATGGACACCCGCGACACCAGTGGAGTCACAAGTGCGTTGCCAACCTTTAAAATAAAAAATTAAAATGATCCCATTCAAGCCGAAGCGTGGCTCTCCCACGGTTAACTTGCTGCGGCACATAGTTTAGAATAGTTTCAATCGACTCGATTGGGACGAATGAAAAAATATCTTTCCCTTAAGAGTTCACGTCTCGTAAGATCTCTTTTTTTGTTGGAATAGGTACACTTTGTAAAGAATAGGTAAGTGTATAATTTCGCACAATTATGGTTACCTACTTTATAAACAAACAGCGATAAGAAAATTACTGCTCAAAAATAATCCCTTCTTCTGTGGACACAAATATTAGAGATAAACCAACGAGTACCAATTTGTTCTCGGGACAAATGCAACGTCTCTAAAATTAAACAAAATGTTAAATTTAGTTAAGCAACTCAATATAACAAAAAAAGTGCCAAACATATTGAGTCAAATAAGATGTGCAACTCAAATAAACTCTCGGGAGGCTCCGCAGCTATCTTCTGTGAGTGTTTTCTATTCTTAGTTTTGTTTATACAGCCGTAATAAGTATTTAATTCACTACTTCCGAAGATGTTATATATTCTGTGCTCTTTCAATGGACTTGTTCTTGTTTTTACTTAGTAAGTAGTACAGTTTACGCCTTGGGGTTGGTTGTCCAACCCGGCCCTTAACCAGAAAAGTCACCTGGACAGACTTCGAAGCACTAGCTCGTGTTCGTATTCGCCATTTTTCAAGCCATTTATTCCATTCAGGCTGCGTTATAGGCCGTGCCGTGTGGTCCCAGGCAGAGTAGAATAGGCCACCCTCACTCTTACCGAGGTGTCGTAAAAGGCGACTAAAGTAAAGCTGCTGGCATGATCATCAGCACCCAGAGAAGGAAAACTCTGAATTTATATCAAAACCCTCGCCAACCCGTCTGCCAAGTGTGGTGAGTATGGCAATTACCCCTCATGTGATTGAGGGAGGCCCGTGCCCTAGCAGCGGGGACTTAAATGGGCTGATGATGATGCGTTATAGGATATTTGGGATAGTATTTGTATTGGGAATTTGTTTGGCGCAGAATCGGAGTGACGTAGCATAGGTTGCCACAGTTACTCCGGGAGTTGGTGGTAAATCTGCTGTGAAAATTGGTTATAATACTGGTCCCAAAACCTATCCCTGTGTAACTACAGCCAGTATGTCATGGAACGCAGATGTAGCATTTTCTTCCTTTACTCGAAAGATTTTGTTTCTAAGGTAAGATTCTAAGATGGTGTAAAAGGTGCGCGGGAGATATCTCTTGATCTTATAAAGAAGTCCTCGATGCCAAACTCTATCGAAGGCTTGTTGTATATAGATGAACGCTGAAGCACAGTATTCCTTTTAATTCAGAGAATTCCTGATAATGTTGCATATTCTGTGAATCTGCTCTATCGTTGCATGTTCTGGTCTAAATCCGAATTACGATTTGTATGACTCAAAATATACCTTCGTATATTCTTCACCGTATATTCTTCGTATATGGTCTTCACCAACGAAGACACGTCTTTGAATTTTGTGTCATATTTGATCTTCCCGTTCCCCTGAGTCTGATAACACTG
>JADPWL010002885.1:0-10275 GCA_019059595.1 Marasmia exigua | reverse complement strand
GATGCGTCGCTACTGTGCTCTAACCGTCACCATATGCGGTGTCCAGTTATAAAACGTCATGTTAGGTGTACATTTTGTTTTGAATGTGTCTGACATTGTTGAATAAATGTTAGTTAATTAATAAATTCGAGTTAATTAATTAACTGCTTGCCGCAGCGACCTAAAGGAGTATGGCCTCGAGATAATAAGTTATTTGGATTACTTACATTAAAACCTTCGTCTTACCACCAGAAATGTTTAAAAACTCAGTTTCAAAATACGCTTATGCGAGTTCTGGTCCATTTTATGTACTCATATTTATTTTTATTAGACTAAGGGTGTACCAGGCCGAGCAATCGTATAATGAAGGCACGAACACTTGATCAAGGTATGGTGTTTATAAACAATCGACGTCGATAATACATTTAACGTCGATCGATAAACGTATGGGTATGTCTGGCAGAAACATCGATGGGAGTATAGTTATTCTATCATCGAGATTTAGAACACCCATAATAGGGAAAAGTAAAGCCACACCCTCCAGCGTTCGATGAAATTGTACAGAGAAGTATAAATAAAATAGTGAACCATCTTTACCCAAATGACGTAATACAGCTGAGAGCGTTACAACTTAAGTCAACTGAGTGAAGGCACTAACGCGGAAAACTCTCATCGGAACGTTGTAAGACGCGCAGCTTTCCCTTTCTTCAATGAGCATCGTATGCATCTCGCTCCCACCCACTTCACTGACCATTCCATCAGAGGGGTTTGAGATCGCAATAACTTACCGGTTTCTTTACTGGGTTAGCTGTGTGGATTTCCTTTGTTCTGTGCCTTATTAGTTTTAGTTGGTTCCGGGAGTAGGAGTCTTTTCCGAGGTCAATAGAAGTATGTTTGTCGGAGGATTGGGAAGAATGAGTCTCGTTTTTGGTCATAAATTATTCAAAGGGGTTTAATTCAAATAGAAAGCGGTTTTATTATGTTTCACCCTGGAAACCATAATAATAAAAATCATACCTCCAAACTGATTACGTACGGGGCCAATCTCAACTATCAGCACGCACGCAGGATATATTATAATATAATATTATATCATTATATTATGATCCCATGGGTGGTGTGCGCAAACACAACTGCACTCTCTTACTACCCTCATATTCGGATAAGGACACAAGTGTGACCGTACGGTGAGAGGCGATTGGGGGCAAGACAATAGTTTACGTGCTTTCGAGGCACGGGGATACATGACGACAACTATTTTAGACTCCGGGCTGACGTAAGGAATTTCTACCGAAAATTCGCGTTCAAATAATTTTTTACCCCGACGGGGTGTCGAACCCGGGCCCTCTGCACAACCGTCGCTTAAGTACGACCCACTAACAACTGCGCCACCGAGGCAGACATGTGCTGAGACCAGATTGTTAGCTTGATGGGAGTAAAATGTAAAAGAGTTTTCAGATTGTACCACGTAATTCAAAAAATTTCATTTTAACCCGACAAAAAAACGAGGGGGTGTTATAAGTTTGACCCGTGTTCGTGTGTGTCATCGTAGCTCCCCGAACGGATGAACCGATTTTGATTTGGTTTTTGTATTTTTCAGTCAGTAGATTTTAACCAATTTTTGAAATACTGCACAATTTCCTAAGCCAGTTATAGAAATCATAAATGAACAGTGAAAGCTTTACCTTTTAAGACCACTTGGACCGACTTTATCCGTGGATAAATATAGGAGTCATCCTCAAGATTGTGTAGAAGACAGCGGTGTACCAAAGGTTTCGTATCGGATCAAGATGAATTTTTCTAAAGAGCCTATAATTACGTTTACTAACATAAAAGCTGTTTATTATTATAATATTATATAACGCTGAATTAAAGGTTCTACGCAGAATAATTAATTATCTATATTTTTACGCCTCAAAACTTTGGGTAACAAGCATACCGGCACACAAAACATAATTTTCGCTGGAAATTTATAATCCTCTCTTCTTATCATTCCTGTAAACTTACATAAACAAAATGATCAATAGAAATACATCTTTAAATGATTGTAAAATTCGTTTCAGATAATGTTTTTTTTCGAAAAATCGATTCTGTAGGTTTCATATAAAATATTGCACAAATTATGAGTGCTTGTCTTAGATAATCACCACGGAAATCAAGAGCTTTCCTTAAATATAGGTCAGAATAGAGCGCAACGGGGAACTCGTTCAGTGTCGTGGCAGATGATGAAGTGGGAGACCTTTTTTTTATGCTAGAGGCGGACGAACGAGCAAGCGGAGTTATCTGATGGAAAGTAACTCAACGTGCCCATGAACCTTTCAATGGTACTTAAATAAATATATTTTTTCT
Organism: Marasmia exigua; assembly: GCA_019059595.1. Taxonomy (NCBI): domain Eukaryota; kingdom Metazoa; phylum Arthropoda; class Insecta; order Lepidoptera; family Crambidae; genus Marasmia; species Marasmia exigua. The sequence continues at coordinate 7,947 of JADPWL010002885.1, read as the reverse complement.
TGTTCTTCTAAAACCGAGTGTTAGCTTGTTGTACTTGTAATACCACAGAGCCAGGAGAGAGTCAGGGCTGTGTTAAGTTCCGAAAAAACTTATAGAGGGATATTCTCGCTTCAGTGGTCAGCCACAGATCAAATAGGGGAGCCCATTTTTTAGTGGCCCCAACAATTATTTTATATATACTATCAACGAGGCTCACCTGAAACACCATTAGTTTCACGATTTTAGTAGTTTTTGAGAAAAAAGTTTATATACCGACGTCGTACGAAAAATTGATAAATTTTCCGTAAATTTTGTATGCTAGAACTAAACACAAAAATAAAGTACCAAAAGCCAACAAAAGGTAACCGAAAAAATCTCATCGAACACTTAAACAATTTTTTTTCGAAAAAAAAACATTACCACAGGGGGAAGGGAGATATTTCAGGATGCGCAAGCTTGATCTATAAAGGAGGGTAAATATCATTTTTTTTTTCATAATATAGGCAGACTACCAATCTGGTCGCAGCCAATAAAAACAAGATTGGCCAAGGGTCTTTCACAGTATAGCCGGACTTTATACACACCGAATTACTTAACAACGAAAGACACGAGAAATGGTCTTAAACAAACCTGATTTTTATATATTTTATATAATTTGACTATCGATCGACGTAGACTTATCCATTCTACCATCAGTCGATGTCGTCGATCGACGATCGATCCATTCGGGGATTAGCAGGGGAGCGCCGACTTCTGTTCTGTACTGTTATATAAATGTTTTTTGACGTGTATAAAGTGTTAAAGATATCATTTTATACTTTTGGTTCTTGGTTTTTGAAAGCGGTTTTTTTTTATCAATTTGTAATCGATTTTTGCGAATCTAAAACAATTTAATATTTCTACATATGTCCTATTTAAACCCCGTTATTTTAAATAATTGTATGTACTTTAATTTAGAGTACAAAATCAGCTATTCCGTAAACTATTGCCTGGCAAATATTCTTTATTATATGGAACAGCTGATTATTTTTTCGCTTGAATATTTTTGATCTAAGTATCTTTATTTATGATACATATTCGAGACTTTCAGCATTAAAACGTTAAAAAATAACGATTTATAAAATTAAATGCTAAATAGGTTAACAATTCTAAAAATTCGATTAAAAATTAGTAAATGTTGTTGATTGATTAGGAAACGTTCCGTACCGTGTTACTAATCGATCGGTCGTCGATCGAGGGCATCGACTAATAAGTAGATTAAAAACTTTTCATTTAATTTAAATAAAAAACTCGTACCCAATAACGTAGCTAAAAAAAATATTTTCAATTTGGCAAACGGTACATTTTATTTGGCGAGAGTTGGCTTGTTAGCTTTGGAAACTCAATTATTAAAGAGAAACAACATTCGCTTCGCCTTAATCTGTTTCAATATTTACTGTGATTCACGGTTAATAGAAAACATATTGTTTGTGTGAAATATTTTGTTTTTAGAGTTCCGTACCTTAAAATGAAAAAGAAAGAAATCTTAAACCATCGCTTTGTTGCTGTCCGTCTGGACTGACATAACAAATGAATAGGTAAACTACTTTGATTTAGGTAGTAATTCCGATCCAACCTATGCTTTGATGCCCGAAGTTCACTCACCATAATCCAGAATTTGACAAGTTTTGTAATTACAATGAAGCAACTATCGTTCAACCTTTGAAATCCTTAGACAGCGGAACTATCAATTCATTAAGCTGGATCCCATTGCTAGACAAAATATAATACTTATATAAAGATGTTGTAAGTCATTCGTTAATGTTTCTCTTCACAATGTGCTTATATGTTACTTAAGGTAGACGGGAACAGGCATCTTTTAGGCAAACGCGTATCATCCTAGGCCTCATCATTGCTTTCCATCAGATGCGATTATGGTCACGCGTTAGCCTATTGACCAAACCTTAATTGTAGATCTTATAGCTAATGTCAGAGTCAAACATTGTGGAGACTGATGCCTGATCTAGGTTCATCAGAGCCTATGTTATAGTTTTAATATCGTTCATCATCATCGAGCCGTGTGGGCCCCGGCAGAGTAGAATAGGCCACCCTCACTCTTACCGAGGTGTCGTAAAAGGCGACTAAGGTAAAGCTGCTGGCATTATCATCAGCACCCAGAGAAGGAAACTCTGCATTTATGTCAAAACCCCTCGCCAACCCCGTCTGCCAAGCGTGGTGAGTAAGGCAAACCACCCCCTCATGTGATTGAAGGAGGCCCCGTGCCCCAACAGTAGGGACTAAATGGGCTGACGATGATGATGATTATCTTTACAAAGGCCTAACCTTTTTAGATTTTTTTATGCCAGAGGCGGACAAATGATCAAGCGAGTCACCTGATAGAAACTACTCAATGCCGCCCATTTTCGCAAAATCCAGGGAGTATTGTAATGTGTGCAACATTTTTTACAAAAGAATACATTTAAATGGTTTTTATCCTATTAATTCACTCATTTGAAAATGTAATTTGGACTGTGTCGATTCATATAAAAAGTCCTACTATCGTAGCGAATTCTAGGTTGCGTCATGGAGCCTGGGGTACGTGGGACCATGATCAGGATTTGGTAGGCTGTAATAAAATGAAATCTATATAGAAAGTAATAGATGAGAAATAAATCACTCAAAATGTTCGTTCTGTAAGCTTAACGTAAAATTAGAAACGCTCAGCAAATTTCCTGTATTCCTTCTCGATAATTACTTACCGAATTAATTATAGTAAGTAATAAATAGCCTCTAAGATGTTTGAGTTTGATGGGCTGACCTGTCAGCATCGTCGGGAACTTGGACATTTTCACAAACACCCACGAAGTTTCTGTTATAAGTTCATAGTCGAAACATTATCGAGGGGCAGTACAATAATGCCTTCAGGATGCTGCGGGCTCCCTAGATACTGCAGTGCTCAAGCAAGTTCATGAGAAGCGAGGGTATCTACCCTCGCTTCATCATCATCGCGATCATTTTCTTAAATGCTGTGAAAGCCATCTTGCTTTCACAGCATTTTAAGAAATGATCTGCTTCAATGTTGCGCAGAGTTAGGGAAAGTACCAACAGTATCCTGAGGGTATTTCACGAAAGACTTGAGAGTCCTATACAAGGCACTGGATACGTATGCATGTGGGTGGGACTTTCAAATATTTAAATTAAATTAAATTAAATTTATCGAAATAATGCTTTAATAACATAAGCACATAGGATTAATACTAACCACCTCTGTATGGATCTTTTGTCCGAAATAAATGTTATTATTATTATTATTAATAGCTTTTACGGGATTTCTACTATTTACCAAAAATATGTTTTTTCTTCCTGCTAGTAACATTTTACCCGTAAAAACTTCAGTTACTCCGAGACCATGGAGCATGCAACAGTGCCGAAATATCAGAATGTCAAAAATAGGAATTTCGTAAATAACTATTCTAAGCCTACGATATTTTGCGGAGATAATGCTTTTGAAGTAGGTAGTAGTCTGTAGTAGTTTGATGAAACTAAACACAGGCCAAGTTCGAGTCGCGCTCGCTCACTGAGGCTTCGAGGGCGAACCTACGTATCATAAATCTATATCTTCTATACTATTTATAAATAAGTAAAGCTACTGTGCCACATGCTCATTTGTAGCATGCCAAATATGAGCATGCTTAATGATCTGTCTACATTTTCTATCAATAAGCATGCTATTAGGTATCTATTAGCATGCTTAAATTAAGCAAACCTGTTTGTACGTGCAAAAGCACTCCGCCACAATCCCCTTTCCACCCGAAACTACAGGTAGTATGCACTTGCTATTAGTAGCACTTACTCAAAAGTAGCATGCTTTAAGCATATGTTGTGTACCTTGAATCCTACAGACTAGTGGAAGTATTCAGTGGATTCTATCCTAGAAAGCGATTTAACACCATTTTTAAAGACGTAAAATCTGGAGTCGAAAATATCAAGATTGGGATTATTAATGATACCCCAGTTGTAAAGACGACACATCCTTGTCAAGGGGTTATAACCCCTAAGCCTAAGTAATAAATAAGTCTATAAATAAAAGTTGTTGAAATGTAGACGGGGATTATGTTTAGTATTTAGTGTTCTATATTAGAAGTAAGAAGAATCAAATTTATTATGAAGTAGCTAGGCAATGGTATCATGCGTCCTACCGTCATGACATACGGAGCCGAAACGTGGACACTTCGGTACGGCTGGTTCCACAAGTTAAAGGTCGCTACAGCGGCTATGGAACGAGCACATGCTCGGCGTCTCTCTCCGAGATCGAACCGAAATGAGGGTGATGCGGCAGAGAACAAAGTTATCGACATTGCTCACCGGATTAGCAAGCAAGTGGCAGGGGCTGGCCAATATTAGCCGCAGAACCGAACAACCGATGGGGTAAACGGGTCGGAGTGGAGACGGTCTTGGCAAACGTAATTTAGGGCGCCCTCTGGCTAGGTGGGGGACGATATTGCGCAGGTGGCTGGCAAGAGCTGGAATGTCGAGAAGCCCATGGATAAATCACAGTGGCGAACAATTGGAGAGGCCTACGTCCAGCAGTGGACTGCGATAGGCTGATGATGATGATGATGATGATGAGGCAGTGGTATAAGATCTTGTAACGACTTTAACAAGCTTAATATAAATCGCGATTTACAGTTATTACCGTACTAAAGCTCATGTCGTCCCATTCCAACACGCAATGTTAGAAGGGGCTGGCATGAATTTTGTTCCGGGATTATTCTTAGTTCGCGATTTGTAATAAGGGGGTAAAAGTCCGTAGACTCCATACCTTTACGCGTTCTCGAGAAAAGGGTTTTGACACACAGACAGGCAGATAGAGGTGCGGTCAACAAAGTTTCCGTTTTTCCTTTTCAGGTTTGGAACCCTGATATTGATTCAAATTGTTTACTCAAAAGAGTGGTCGAGCTGGACCTAAGCAATTTTTTCAGGGATTTGTAATGTCTTTTTTTTATTGGACTATAGGTAGGTACGAGTAACACGACCTTTTTATCTTGTCATCTAAAAAGATTTTATTGACAGCATTTTAGGGTTCCATAGCCAAATGGAAAAAAACAGATAAATAACTAAATTGCTGTTTTCTTTAAGGACTTGTCTCTCTAATGTTCAATTTAATTGTCATATGACACACAAAAAGAACTCTTTTTGTTAGTTTAATTCATTGAACATGCATGATTATGAATTTTTGAACTCAAATACAGCCAAGAATAATGAGCCTACAATTTTTTAGTGCTATAATAACTAGGTCCTCAGGGGATAAGTCCTGCAGAATACAGTAGAAAATATTTCTGGCCGGCCACTTGGACCAAAAAATGTTGTTCTTTACTTATTATCATTTAATTTGTTTAAAGTCTTTTATAGAAAGAAAAGAAAAATACTTTTTAGTTTTTACTACTGTTGGTGATAATAAATTGTATATTCGTACTTCGTTTATTTTTTTATTGCTTCTTCTTTTTCTACAACTTGTCAAAATAAATCGGTTGCTTGGAAAACGTGTTTTGTTTACAACTACTAAAAAGACCAAATTGTACTAAATTGTATAAATAAAAAACCTTACAAAAATATAAAGACATAATTATTAACTTTTAACGACCTAAAAAGACATTTCTTATTATAGACCAACCCTTGACCACTATCTCACCTGATAGTCAATATGACAAAATAAATAATAAAAAAGCCCTTACCAAAAAATGCACTAAGTAAACACCGAATCGCACAACACGACACTGTTACACACACCGTGGTTAACGCGCGCGCGTCGCCGCCACTCGTCGTCGGCAGACTGCGCGTGCGCATACCTAAGCCGTCAGAGCCTCCGGGGTGCGGACGAAACTTTGAAAAGCAGAAGGGACGGCAAAAGTAACACAGTTCTATATAATTAATTACACAACACACAGTGGCAGTGAGCTGGCCATATGAGCCGCAGAACTGACAACCGCTGGTGGAAACGGGTTCTAGAGAGAACACCACGTCTCGGTAAACGTAGTATAGGGCGCCCTCGGGTCAGATGGAATGACGCAGGATGGCTGACTGGAGCTGGATACGAGTAGCCAAAGATCCATCGGAGTTGCGAACATTAGGAGAGGCCTATGGACATAGGCCTCTCCTAATTTTCGCAACTGTGGACTGCAAGTGGATGATGATGTTAATTACTCAATACGTAATTAGTTCCTACGCTGGTAGGCGCGAAAACCTGAAAGCTAGGTGTTAAAGGCGGCGTGAAGTAGCATCTATGGTGTCCTGCGTGGGTGAGGGGGGTACCGGGGGCCCAAACCGGGGATTTACTTCGTTAACCCACTTGATTAAACTCCACTGAGGTTGCGGGAGTCTATGTGCGGCCGCAATCGTTTACCATCAGGTGATCCCCTGTGCTCATTTGCCGCATATTATATTATTCCTCCACCTTATCCCTTGCCAAGGTCTGTTCTTCTGGACCACTACAATCTTGACATATTTAGGCACGAGTGAACAGTTATCTTTCTAGCGGACGCGGGTTGCATCTAGACCTCATATCGTCACTTTCCATCAGGTGAAGATTTGTGGGTCAAGCGTTAGCCTATAGTTTCATGAAAACACCGATTACTGCATGGCGGCCAATCTCAATTAGCAAAGTTTGCGCACTGACACTTAAGCACTATTATCTTAATCCTGTGTACGTGGCTGATTCGTTTGAGATAGGCCGCCGCCGTAATCCTATTTCCTTACACTCATATGGCGATGGTACAGCCATGAGATCACGAGAGGATTGGGCGGCAGTGACCATCTGGCCACGGTTTGAAAGTGGCTATCCGAGAGACGGGGGTACATGACCACCGACTTTCCTGACTCGGGCTGACACTAAGAATTTCTTACCGAAAACTTGGATTCACCCTTACGGTATAAAGAAAAGGGGAATCAGAATGCGGCGCATCTATCACCTTCTCCCGTCGCCCACTAGTTGGGGGGCGTCTATCTCACACCCCACGAGTCGAGTAATTAGACGCAGTTGAGTTTGCGAGCGAGAAGTGATAGATGCGGCCGCCATTTTCTGATCCCATTCTTTATCCGCACAGGTTGTTTACCATTTTTGCCCCCCAGGGATCGCATTAAAGTGCGACGCATTGAACACTGCGCCACCAAGGCAGTCGACTTATCACATAAAAAAGTCGATGTGTCCTGCCCAATTCTCGCTAATTTGCATTCTGAATACAGTCCGGTTTTACTAAACTTATGAAAGGCAGTTGTTACAAAAAGTTTTTGCCCTAGCTTGTATTGCGTCTAAGGTAGACTCTCACAATTACCGCATTTTGAAATGTGCACAAGAAGTATTTTGAACATTTCAATGTTGTGCTGATTTTATTACTTTAACTTTGATCTAGTAGCTTCAATTTGATCCCCTATAAAATATTTAATTTTATTTAATATGTATAATTTGATAGCTTTTCTATTTGTGGACCAGCACAATATAATCTAGGTATGTATTTGCCAAATTTCATTGTCAACGGAAAAAACTGTAAGAGTTTAGTCATAATCAAAGTCAAAGTCAAATAATTCTTTATTTGCATAGGCTTGTAACGGGCAGCACTTACAAATCGTCATACATTTGAATGATTTAAAACTATTTATAAGCACTTATGTATGTTTAATTTACATGTTGATACATAAATATGTTGATAGTTTTTTAGTATAAATTCTCTCATCTCTCATTAAACAGGCTTTCACGTGAGATTTAAATTTGTGAGTTGGTAACTCAATAACATTTTGTGGCAACCTACATACATTTTAATACTTTGACCAACAAATGAACAATTAATCTTTTGGAGTTTCAGAATCGCGAGCTTGTGTTTATTTCTAGTGTTAAATCCATGACAATCACATTTTTAGGAAAAAGATCAATTTTCTTTTGCACGTACAAAATACAGTCCAAAATGTATTGAGAAGCTACAAGTTAAACGTCGA
>JADPWL010002881.1:0-12126 GCA_019059595.1 Marasmia exigua | reverse complement strand
GGGACATCCCTAGTCATACAGAACTAGCACGAATCTTTGTGCTATTCAGAACTGCATCAATTGAGGGTTGTTCCATACGTTGAAAAAGTGAGGGTTTAATGAAAAAAAAAAATGAGTTTCGTCAAAGATCGGGACCACCCCCCTAACATTTTTCCTATTTTTGTGTAAACATCGATAATACGGATAAAAAAATACATCTATTTACCACAGTTTATCATAGTATAGTTCTTAGTAATTTCGGAAAAAAAAGTGGCTGTGACATACGGATGGACGCACAGACGGACTGACTTGACTAATCTATACCTAAGGTTCCGTTTTTTTTTTGCCATTTGGCTATACGGACACTAAAACAACTAGATTAATCGAACAAATAACATTCATAGCTGTTTTCGGCTCGGCAGACGCCATATTTGGTTTTGATGATTATTGTTTTTATTTTTCTGTTTTATCCAATAGTGTATTTGACTAAAGGCTAGAGATTTTACGAAATATAAATATTTTAAAAAAATATACGGTAAATATTGCCAATAGCGATAAAAAATATAACGTCTAGCCGGTTTTATGGTCATTCAAAGATTCATGGGCAAGCTCCATTTAAAAATATAAAAAATAACTATACCAATGAATAACCCATACCATTGGACCAACTATATAATAGAACCATGCCAGAACGAAAACATTCGATATAAGCTACCATACAAAATTCAAATGGGAATGCATACAAATATTTAGGTGTGACGTCACATCTTAGTCGCCATTTGTATGGAGCGTTTTGGGTTTGCCCCAAAATAATGTGTTTTAAAGTGTGAATCTCCAGGTAGTTAACTCTATTTCAAGTATTCTTTCAACGATCGCGTTTTATCATGGAGAGGGTCTTCTGATCAAAAAAAAATGTGAAATGGCCGATTAGATGGCTAATTTTAACAGATAGCTATAGTCTAAGATCCGCTTATACCAACGACCTTCACGAGATGCTTATTTGAGAGACGTATTTTTTATGTTATTAAATATGCCAATAAATATATCCGATATGGTTTGCCTAACAAATTTCAGTCCAGAGTATTTTAATTATTAATTAAAAAAAATTTTTTTGTTAAAATTGCACCGGTGTGGATTATTTAATAAATTTTGATACCAATCGAAAAGTTTGAAGCCCATAGAATATGCAAAAGTAGGGTTGGCCTACTATTTTTTATCCGGTCACAACCACGGAGTTGCCAGTGTAAACAGGTAAAATCCATACTAGCATTTTGCAACGTTCTGATTATTGAATCATTTTAGATAAAATGAAAGATTTATTTACTAAGGAACACGGTGGTATAGGGTTGCTAGCGAAAAATCAGTCCCGAATTACGGTTGTCGAATTTTAAATAATAAAATATCCCGTGCGAGTGAATGTGTGTGAGAGAGACGGTCCCCAGACAACCATCCCTGCGGTAGAAAAGACGCAGCGTAGCAGCTGTTTAAAGTCCGCCCCATTTTAAGAAGGAGAGTGCGCACATGCCTATTTGTGCGTGGAAATGAAAAGTGATAGCAGATTAGACTCGTATATGCTTATACATTATTTGGAGTATTACATTATTTAATATAGCGAAAAATAGTTAATTGAATTTTTTATTTTTAATCAATAATTATTTATCTATGTTTATTGTTTATGTGACACTAAGTATATACACATCTTCTAGTAAAAAACAGACAGAGTAATACATATATATTCACTAATCTGGCAAAATTTTATCTTTATTATTAGGAGCCGAAATAAAAAAACAACAATTTAACAAAGAATACTTCTGTTGATTGAAAAAAATTTAAAAATACAAAAATTTTTAAAATTATCAGTGTTCAGAGTCATCGGAGATTTTAAAGAGTGTATGAATCCCCAATGAATCTACTGGTTTTAAATATTCATCTAAGAACCAACCCGCAGTTCTTCAGGCTCAGTCTCCCATTGACAACGAAGGCTGGTTTTTATACTTTTTCAGCGACGTTTTTTGTCGTAGTTGGGTTTAGTTTTTTACTTTTATTTTATTTGTACTATTGTGGTGTCCAAGTGTAGAATATATATGAGATATATTCAAAATGTACAAGTCAAGCGCTTTCAAATGATACCAAACACGGAATATTATCATAACTTAATAATTTTTTACTCTGTTGTTTTGTTCCGCTCAGAGGGCGCCACAATTAGATTTTGTGAAAACTTCAATAACATAACCAGGCGGACGTCAAGACGCTATAATGATGATGTCATTTGTCGAATTCTGATACGTAGTTAAGAAGTTCACGTGGAAACAGATGATACATACATAACATACTAAATACATAAATACATACATACAACATTACATTAGCCTGTCCAAAATCAATAACCCTCCTTTGCTTTGCCGTAGTCGGGTAAAAACCAATTAAGTGAGTTTTTCACTTACCAATTTACTTCAACATGACAAATATAGAAAAATGTATTAAGCCTTAGATAATATTAAGATTCAATTATATGTAATACTGTATATTCAGCGATAAATTTAAGAAATTCTTCGTTATATTTTTTATTCAAAAACAGTCAATTTTTTTTAGCAACGGGTATGATAACCTACAAATTGGAGTGACGCACGGGTAGCTCAATAAAACTGTATTTAAATTTTTTTCTTACGAAAAGCTAACTTTAATGCACCAGTTTTTCAAAAGTTCATCCATCAAAATCAATTATTCCGTATCGAATCCACATAAAAAACACTTTTTGGCCATTTTGTCAACAATAAATAGCAGCACGTTTTTTCAATTGTATTCTATAGCGACAAACTACTCCAAAAATAATGTATAGGCATATACGCGTTCTATCGCTATTCCTTCATTCCAGCACAAATAGCATGCTCACTCTCCTTCTTAAATGGGCGGCTTTAAACAGTGCTCGGCTGCGTTCCTTTTTCTTACCGCATGGATGTTCGGCTGGGGACCTCTCTCTCACACAACATTCACTTGCAGCGATAGTTTATTATTTAAAATTCGGACAACCGTAATTCGGGACTGATTTTTCACAGGCAACCCTATACCACCGTGTTCTTATGAAAAATCTTTCATTTTATATAAAATTGATCCAATAATCCGAACGTTGCAAAATGCTTGTATGGGATTTAACCGTTTACAACTGGCAAAACCCGTTGTTGTGACGGATAAATAAAAAATAGGCACCTAACGTTGCTTATTATCATGGCTTCAAAACTTTCGAATTGGTATCAAATTTATTAAATAATCACACGGTGGCAATGTTTAAAAAAAAAAATTTTAAATTAAGTAAAAAAATACTCTGGACGGATTTGTTAGGCAACCCATATAGGATTATATTTAGTGGATAATTAATAACATAAAAATACGTTCATCAAATAAGCATCTCGGTGACGCTCGTTGTATAGCGGGATCCCCTATTAATACTACATACATTAAAAAAATAATGTTACCTATCTCAAAAAACAGTTTCATAGATAGATAGGCATCCAAAGTTCGGGACGTAGATAAAACATTCGTTTAACAGAAGCTCGTGAATCGTTGTAGCGAACACTTTGAAAACACCAGCTAAAGTTCGCTGCTGCCTTTACGATAGTAATATATGAAAATACCCAGTACAAAGAAGTTGCGACGTCTATTGTTATTTCTGTTCGACCGCGGTACTTTTACTGGTCCGATAGCGCCATTTGTTCGTGACTATATGCAATCATAACCAAGCGACGTTCCTGTGATCTGCTCGCTGGTACTTTGAAATGGCCCGATAGCACATTTGGACAGACCTTATTAAAAAAAAAAAGCTACACTTGATTTTTTTTTTTACTGGCTGTTACTGTGTTGGCCCACGGCAAACACTAATATAAACTTGGACAATGTAGAGTGATTAAAGAGACATGTATTTATTAGAAATTGACCGGTGTAGGATTCTCTCTTTCTGATCTTTTAAATATTTTTATGATAATTACAATACTCTGATTTTAAGCAAACTAAACTGACAGATACGTACGTCCAAATACTGTGTCATTTTGACACATTGCCATCTGTCAAAAGTAGCCAACTGTATGGATGATATTTTTATAGCAATCTTTTGCCATTTATTCTTAAGTCTCGCCTTAACACGAGATGAAATTTTTAACGTGTTAGTTGACTTTTAAAAATGGTGTGGAAATGACACATTGGCACCTCGTCAGTTTTATACATAATTTAAAAATCATAGTTCAGTTGATATAGTATTGTAGACAGCAGCGGGAAGCCTGGAGAGCATAGCGCCCCACCTGAGCCCATGACTACCCCCCCCTCAGCCCATGGCTTAACCCCTAATTTCAGTATACCTACAACGAAAACTCTAACCACCCTATTATAAAATGCTATGTAAAGTTATTACAGCACTAAATCTCATGTCATCCTAATCCCTGTTGAATAATTGAATGTTGTATTAAATTACAAGATAGTATTCGGCGCCGACTTCGGTAAAACCTTTTTTTGAGTGTACATACTGTTATAAAATGTTATTTGAAGTGTATAAAGTGATAAAAATATTATTATGCACTTTTTAGTTCGAAGTTTTTGAAAGAAAGAAAGAAATAATATTTATTTAGTGACACAAATAAAGTAACAAAATTACAAAACATTATTACATCTATAAAAATTTTGAAGCCCGTTTTTTTCGCAGAATATTTTTTTTCAAAGTTTTTAGTGTCTCTTGTGCCTTTAAAATTTGAGGGCTCCCCTCAATTTTTCCAAGATCCCATCATCAGACCCTGATATACTTATCACGGTACCAATCTGGGAATATCTACTTTCCAACTAAAAATAATTATCTAATTCGGTTCAAAAATGGCAAAGTATTCGGCGAACAAACATAAAAAAAAACAAAGTGACACAGTAGGTATATAGGCTCTCCTCAGCCTGATGGTAAGCAAAAGGAGAGCCACCAATACTTAGATTTTTTTTTTTTTTATTGCTTTTAGTAAATAAATAAATAAAATAAAAACTTTTTATTTGCCAGAAACACAGTTTACACAGTTCTTCACAAGTTTTCAAGTATCATGTGTTCAGCCTGCTCGCAGACATGCAAAAACATAAGTCATTCTCATAAACATTACATAATTTATATTTTCTACAGATTAGTAGGTAGACGAGCTTGCGGCCCATCTGATGGTAAACGGTAACCGCCGCTCATAGACATCAACAATGCCGGAGCACAGTCATGCCGCTGCCTACCGTGAGAGAAGAACTCTTTTCAAACCTCGTTTAAAAAAGTATTGAATTTATCTCATTGTTTTTAATTGAATTACATTTTATGATTATTTTTACATTCCATGTTTGGCGAAACATCTGACAAGTTCATGACCTATTGATAAATGTACCGTGTTTCTTGTAAATAAAGATATTCATTCATTCATATTCATTCATTCATTCACGTTGCAATCACAACGGACGTGATTTTGTACCGGGATTATCCTTAGTCCGCGATTTGTAAAAGAGGATAAAATGACGAAGTCTTTTCACTAGCGAGCACACAAAATAATTTTCGCCTGAAAATTAACCCCTTTATATAAAAGGTGTGTAAACCGCGTCCATTAATAATGTTAAAGAGGTTCCCTGTAATGTAGCTAATGTCAGGCGCGCCCGGGGGACTAGGTTAGTAACCATGCTAGAAGTGGCCCGCCCACACTTCGTTTCAGGAATGGACAATACGACAAAAAAATATATTAGCATTTTTATACGCTTTCCGAATAAAGAAAGAGAAAAAAAATGACCTATATTTTTTAGTTATCATTAAATATGTGTATTTATTGAAATATTTATTTTTTAAATTATTAATTAATTTGCCGGAAGTGACGTAGTCCTGAGGCTCAACGTACTGTGATATCGGTGCTATACGTCTAATAAAAAAATAGGTGTCTTTAAGTTACTTACTGTCACTGTCATAATTTTGTCTTGTCATTTTATGATCAGACATTTTACTTTCTTTGCTTTAATCAACGTGAGCAAAAGCGTTATTAATTTGTCATGCCGAGTGATGACGTCACAGCAGGATTTTAACATTTATTTTTCTCTTTTAATATCTGTTTAAAAATTCTGAATTTATGATTCTTATATTTACATGAGTCTAATCTAGAAATGGTATTTTTCATTTCGTAAAATATTTTTTGTCGTATTGTCCATTAAACTTAATTCTATTTAGCATGTTAGATCAACAAAATAAGCGAAAACAAAATCTGCAATTCGATACAGCAGATATTTTTCTCGTTTATTTTGTTGATCTAACATTGCGTGTTGAAACGGGATGACATTAGCTTTAGTACGGTAATAACTTTAGATCGCGATTTGTAATAACCTTATTACCAGACCAACCGAATCCCCCTTGAAAGGACCCCTTCCACCTGAAAGGGGTTCATGATTCAGTTGGTCTGGTTCCCCTGTAAAAGGTTGCAGAGGTCAGACGGCAGTCGCTTCATTGTAATTGCCAGACTCCCTAAATCCAGAATCATGGTCCAAGCGTACCCTTTGGATGCAACCGGGAAAGATAACCAGGGGCACTGGGTATCTATGACAATGCGAAAATATTTCATCTTTTCCGATAACTTATCTTCTTGAAATTAGGTACTTAAACAGCTCACAGTCAATTAAGAAAGAAAGAAAAAAACAAAGAACAATTTATTATTTTGGACATCACAACACTATAGGTATACGAGTACAACATCAGTTACAAAAGAACAAACAACCCAAAAAAAAAATAGATAAGTACAGAAAAAAAAACAAAGCATAAAATAAATAACATCATCATCATCATCATCAGCCCATTTAAGTCCCCACTGTTGGGGCACGGGCCTCCCGCAATCACATGAGGGGTAATTGCCATATTCACCACGCTTGGCAGACGGGTTGGCGAAGGTTTTGATATAAATGCAGAGTTTTCCTTCTCTGGGTGCTGATGATCATGCCAGCAGCTTTACCTTAGTCGCCTTTTACGACACCTCGGTAAGAGTGAGGGTGGCCTATTCTACTCTGCCGGGGACCTCACGGCCAGTGTAAATAAATAACAATACATAAAAAATTAAATTAAATAAGCTACAAATACAAATCATTTATTTGCTATTAAGTAATACATTACATAATTAATGAGGTATTGATATAATTATTGTAAGTTCTTAAGACCTATTTAGCTAGATACTAATCCTAAAATAGCATACACAGCTTGGTCAACATATAAATTCGCTACTTTTATAAATTAAATTGGGATAAATTTGAATATAATACTAATACAATTTTAATACATTTAACAAGCTTTAAATAAATTAAGATTAAAATGAATGAAATTAAGATTAAATTTGATAATGATTAAATTAAATTGTGAATGCAACTGTCAAAATTAGAAGACTACAACCTGTGCGGATAAAGAATGGGATCAGAAATGGCGTCGCATCTATTCACTTCTCGCTCGCAACACTATTTGCGTCTATACTCGCACTCGTGGGGTGAGAGTATAGACGCAAATAGTGTGCGAGAAGTACATAGATGCGCCGCCATTTCTGATCCCATTCTTTATCCGCACAGGTTGTACCTACCTTATTGACATCGAGGATGTTTCAAATTCAAATAATTCTTTATTTGCATAGGCTTGTACACAGCACTTACAAATCGTCATACGTTAATGACTTAAAACTATTTATAAGTACTTATGTATAATTTACATGTTAATACATATATATGTCGATACATAAAATATACTAAAAAATAAATGAACTGATAAAATTAGAGAAAAACACTGTTGAAGATTGAAATGTTTACTTGTCAACAAGATGAAAGGAAGGAAAAAGTGACAATAGAAAAGTAAAAGTCTAGATACAAAATAGTAAATGGAATATCAATTAAACTAATAGAAATATAGCCAGTACCTATTTAACATAGAGGCTACATTACAACACCAGCCCTTAATTGAGATTCCATAGTTGACTAAATAACCTAACTATGTCAAGTGCACAACCCTAAACCGACAGTACATTTGGAATGCGCAACCCTACCTAACGGCTTTGTCAGCATATCGGCACACATGTCACTAGTTGGTACATATTCAATTAAAATAGTGCCTTCAGCGACTTTTTCCCTTATGAAGTGAAAACGGGTATCGATATGCTTAGTCCTGTTGTGATGAATAGGATTAAGTACAATCTTATGTGCACTCTGACTGTCATTGTGCACGGTAACCGGAGTCAGAGAGGTGCCACTTACCTCCTGAATCAACCTCTGTAAGAAGGTGGCTTCCTTAGCCGCTGAAGTTAGGGCCATATACTCTGCTTCCGTTGATGACAATGCAACGGTGGGCTGTTTTTTTCGATTCCCAGCTAATTGCTCCACCGGATAAGCTGAAATAGAAACCCGTATAGGACTTTCTGTCAGTGGGATCATTTGCCCAATCACTGTCTGCATACCCAGTCAGACTGAAATCTGGAACCCTCTTGTAAGTTATGCAGTAATCTACTGTTCCTTTCAGGTACTGCAACACCCTTTTTGCAGCCAACCAGTGTTGTTTATCAAACTTTGCAAGAAATTGGCTAAGATAGCTAGTTGCATAGGCAATGTCAGGGCGAGTATTCACAGATATAAACATTAAACTACCAATGAGTGATTGATATGGATACGGATGCAACTCACGCTCTTATTTGGTTCCAACTTCACCTTTTGTAAGGGAGTAGGGGCAGATTTACAGTCTGCCATATTAAACTTCTTAAGAACATTTAAAATGAACGTTTTTTGATTAATTTTTACACAGTTCTTTGTTTGGGAGACATTTAAACCAAGATAATAGTTTAAAAGTCCCAAATCCTTAATACCAAAATATTTTTGCAAATCACATTTGACAGCGTCTGCCAATTTGTCATCTTTATGACAAACAATTATGTCGTCAACATAAACTGCCAGTATGACAAGTTCCTTTCCAAATAGTTTGGTATAAATACATGGTTCTGAAGGAGCCCGTTTAAAACCTAACGCAGAAAGAGTTTCATTTAGCTTTGTGTTCCAAGCACGAGGCGCTTGTTTCAGCCCGTACAAAGCTTTCTTGAGTAGGCAAACTTTATTCTGTTGGCTTGGTTTCTCAAAACCTTGCGGTTGTACCATATATACATCCTCCTCCAATTCTCCGTTTAGGAACGCTGTGTCCACGTCTAAATGTCGCATCTTGAGGCCTAATTTTGCTGCAAGTGCAAACATCATACGTAACGAAGAATTGCGAATTACTGGCGCAAAGGTTTCTGTATAATCCACACCAGCGGTTTGGCTATAGCCTTTGGCTACTAGCCGGGCTTTATATTTCGCAACTGCACCTTCTGCATCCTTCTTTACCTTATATACCCACTTGCATGGTATTATCTTTTGACCATCAGGTTTATCAACCAAAATCCATGTTTTATTATTAATGAGGGATCTATATTCATCTCTCATAGCACCCATCCATTTGTCTCTATCTTCTGATTGAATAGCTTGATTGAAGGTTTCAGGCTCATCAAAACTATAGCTTGCTGACACAAAACCTTTATCTTTCGCTAATCGATTCCTTAAGGGATACCTTCCTTGGAAAGTAGGTTCATCAGTAGAAACCTGTTCTTCGAGAATATCCTCCTCATCGTGGGGAATTTCTTCATCAGAAATAGGGTCTTCTGGATCAGGATCGATTTGTGCAACTTCTACGTTCACCTTAGTAGAAGTGCCAGAGCTACCAGCAATGGGATTTTGAACTTCCGCTTCATTCCTGTTTGAGAATACCATCACTGCAGGGGGATCAACAGGAAACTGGCCTGCAGGATTATCACCTTTCAAATCAGAGAAAGCATCTTCGAAGAACACAACATCCCTAGCTTTTAAGAGTCTTCTCGGATAGCTCGCATCTCGGAAGTAATAATTACCTGGATCTTCCGAATATCCAACAAAAGTGTACTGTTTAGCCTTCACATCCAACTTTTTCCTTTGACAATCTGGAATGTGTACTAGTGCTCTACAGCCAAACACTCGTAAGTGACTCAAATCGGGTTTTGAGCCGAACCATATCTCATAAGGAGTAAGGCGATCTAGAGCTCTATGCGGGGATCGATTCTTCAGGTACGTTGCCACTTCTATAGCATCCTGCCAATAGGCTTTGCTAAGAAAACCACCAGCTAACATACACCGCGCTTTTTCCACAATCGTTCTATTTGAACGCTCCGATACTCCATTTTGTTGCGGACTGTGTGGAACTGTGGTTTGATGCACAATACCATTAGAACGTAAATAACTAGAGAACTGTTCATTAACATACTCTGTTCCGCAGTCTGTTCTTAATGCCTTAATTTTAGCTCCTGTTTGGCGCTCGACTAAAGACTGAAAAGCGATAAATTTTGCTTTTACTTCCGTCTTAGAAGCCAAGAAATAAACAAAAGTAAGTCGAGAAAAGTCATCAATGAAGAATAACGCATATTTCTTACCTTGAAATGAATTTTCCGACATAGGTCCACAAATATCGCTGTGGATCAATTCCAATAACGAATTTGTACTCTTAGGCTTATCCACACTTACCGTGAAGGGTTTTCTTGCTTGTTTCCCTTCAACACATGGTATACATGGCTCCTTATCCACTGCTGAGTAATCCATTCCAACTGCACGTCCATTCCTTAGGAGATTCATGTCAAACCTGCAAAGATGACCTAACCGCTTGTGCCACAGCTGAAATTGAGACAGACGGTTAGTGCGTACATCAACAGCCTGAACTTGAGAATCTGCAGAATGACAGTCAGAATTCACATCAAGAGCTACATTTTTGTTAATATTAACATCTAATGTATAAAGCCCGCCATGTACTGAACCGTGTAAACAGGATTACCTTTATAAGAGAAATAATCTCTATCAAAAAAATTACAGCCAGTATTATCAAAAGTACACATAAACCTTTATCGACTGCTTTCTTAACCGAAATTAAATTAGTGTTCAATTTAGGTACAAGTACAACTTCACTAATCTTGTCGATACTACTATTAGTACTGATTGAAACTGTTCGATTCCCACGGAATCTATCGCTTCTCCGCTAGCGACGGTCACCTTGCCAGAATGCAGCGGTTTGAGTTCTGTCAGCCAATCAGACCTTGAAGTCATATGAGAAGTAGCTCCAGAGTCGATGTACCACGTATCTTTATTACCATTTACTCCCAAGGCAGTTATTGATGTTGAATCATGCTTATTCTTCAACTTATTGGGGCAATTGTATTTAGTATGACCTCGTACGTGACAATCAAAACATACAACCTCCTTCTTCTTCTTCTTCTTGGTACTATGTTGAATAATTTGACCTTTCTTCGAACGCAACGCAGACTCACAATCATAAGGCTTGGTTTTCGACAATCTCATTCAACAGTTTTGCCTTTACCATGACCGTGGTAACCTCAACATTACAATTTCTAAAGCCATGACCAAGGGATCGAAGTTATGCGTTAGACCTCCCAATAGTATCGCAGCCAAAGAAGAATCCTCGATTTTCTTACCAATATCAGCGAGATCTTGAGCGGTACTTATAACGGCATTTATATACTCTTCGATAGTATTAAACTCTTCAAGACAATATCGGTAAAGCTTACGTTCTAAAGCTAACCTTCTGCCCATGCCCTTATCTTCATAGGCGTTTTGCAACGACGTCCAAGCGGCCTTAGCACTCTCCGCACTCCTCACATGAGTGATGGCTCCTCCATCTAAAGTCATGCAGATTTTGGCTAGTGCTAATTCATCCTTACGCTTTCTCGTTGACTCTGGGGTTTCATCTCCATCAGGATAACCCACAACAGCTTCCCACAGCTGCTCATGCAGTAAGTAAAATCGCATCTTAAACTTCCATGCACTGTAGCCTTCCCGTCCGGAAAGCATACGGATCGCTCCCATTCCCATTGCATTGCTGCTTGTGCCTGGGGACACTCTATCCCCGCTACCTTGCATTTTGCACAATGACGTAGCACAATTTTTTTTTTCGAGATTCGACGAACTATATTTTCGTGAAAATCATAGTACAACAACACAACTAATATTATATTTATCAGCTAGCTCGCTTGTAAAGCTTCGTGCTGATAACGTGATAAAATTAGAGAAAAACACTGTTGAAAGATT
>JADPWL010002878.1:0-15246 GCA_019059595.1 Marasmia exigua | reverse complement strand
AGATCTTTTGGCTGAATTTCTTTTTTTGCCAATTTTGCTATTTTTTTTTCTAACATACCTGAACGCCGCTTCCCATAATGTCGCTTTGCGTTTTACTTCGATTCCCAGTACGTCGCTCCTCGCTTTGCAGTGGTTCCCTTTATTTCGCGCTCGCTCGCAATCGAGTTAACACTGAACTCGAGGTCGCTCTCGGATTTTTTTTTAAAAGCCCCATAAAATTGACTTTATAAGCATAAAACTTATATCGAAATATTGCTGTGAGTGTCAGTCGCGTGACTGTGTTGTTTGATTATCATTATATCAACTGCTGAGTGAATTATAAGAAGAAATTGTGCTGAGTTTCAATGCTTGGATCGAACAATCGTACATCTGATTCTGACAAGCAGGGGGTCTATTTTGAAGTTAACTTTGAGACTCAATCAAACGTATTTGATGACGTTTCCTAATTTGAAGTGAACATTGCGTCGGTTGAACTCAACCGAAACTCTTTTGACACATCTCGCCTCATACCCTGATTTGAAGACACCAAAGCTAACCGAGATATCGAATTTGACATGTCGTGTCTCGCGTCCTTATGTCAAAATTCACGATAGCTCGAAAGGTGTTTTGGTTCGGTTGAATAGATTTATGGTGTATTAAAAAAGGATCTTTACGCCTTTGTAAATAAGGTCCAATGACTTACATATCAATAAAGATTCGTTTAAAGCGGAGTTTCTTGGTATAAAATGTTAAAATTGCTATTGCAAAGGTATGTTTTGAATTTTTCGAACATAGCGCATCACAAACATGAATGTGATCACTAATCCGCATTCGGCAAGAGCGGTGACTTGATTTCTATGATGGAGGCCTTAGCCCTACAATGGGACAGTAATTAGGCCGATACTTTACTTTATTTACATACCTAATAAATGATGACTGAATGATGCTTGTCCAAGTCCATAGGTACTTATCAGTTGAATTATAACAAACTATTTTCAGCAAATAATTAACTTAGTTTAGCAATGAAGCCCGGAGTACTGGAACTGGGTATGTTTCTTCTAGCGGAGATCTGTGCAACGCTGGTAGATATTCTGCAATAATCATAAAAGAGTTTTAAGTAAATAAAATAAATAAATACCTAGATAATAATTAAAGTATTTTTATTGCTTTCTCATACAAAAAACTGTAGATAGGTACATAGGTATTTCGATAACAATCATACTTATTAAGTGAATAAAAACAAACTATTTAATTTTAAATTGAAAATAAAGTAAAAAATAAACACAAATGCATATTTCTACCAACGAGCTCCATATGCACTTAAGATTACTTGAATACGTTTCTGTAACATGTAACCATGATTAATGTGGTGTGGTTCTCCCGTCTAAGGGTTGTTAAGGTCAGACGGCAGTCCCTTCATAATAATTGCCAGACTCGCCAAATCCTCGATCATGGCTCACGGTACACTGGCCTCCAAAGTCACGGTTCTGGACCACCAACCAAGAATAACACTGCAAGGATTTGACGACCCATTTGTAATGGTAGTGAACGCTGCCTTTGTTCCAAGGGTTGCGGGTTCGATCCCCGCACAGTACAAACATTTGTGTGCATGAACATGTCTGTTTGTATTGGTCTGGGTGTTTTCTATGTATTATTAGTATGTATTTATAAAAGAAAAGTATTATATGCCAGTGGCGAAGGGTGAATATTTTCAAAAGGGAAGCCGGAATATAACTTACCAAAATGCTCAGCATGCCCATGGATACCCGTGACATCATTGGAGTCACAAGTGCGCTGCCAACCTTTAAACCCCACTTTCCCCCGACTTGGACCTCCGGCACCCCCACTCACGCAGCGAAACACAGTACAGTGCTGCTTCACGCCGGTTTTCTGTGAGGTCGTGGTACCACTACGATCGAACCGGCCCATTCATGCCGATGCGTGGCTATCCCACGGTCATATGTTAAAGTCGAAAAAAAATATTTTGATTGGCGCGGCCTAATTTTACTACATGTGTTTTGTTTTCAAAACTTAGAAAACAAAGTCTTGTTCGATAACAAATAATTTGTGCGACAACCATATATCAGTATTTATGACATTTTTAACCGACGACCGACATTAAGATGACTTCAGCACAACACACAATACAAAAATTAAACCAATTCACCACAATTCAACACCAAAACAAATAAAATTCAACAAAACGAAAGCAACAAGTTGTTTACAATTAGCATTATCCGCCATTAAATAAAAACTAAAAAGCAAGGGAAATAAAAATATAGTACGCTCCTGTCATGATTTAATACCGTGCTACATTCATTCTTAATTCGGAATCATTATAATTTTTTGTTCTTTCTCGCTTGGTGCAAGCGAGAAAGAACAAAAAATTATAATGATTGTGCGTTGCTAATTATCCTATCTCTATAACAAGCCGATAGGCATCGAGTTATTTCTTAGTAAATTTGCACTTGGATGAACGGAGAACTTTGATGTCTTGTTTACTGAAATATTTAATTAAAAAATGGTTGGCAGACGGGTTGGCGAGGGTTTTGATATAAATGTAGAGCTTTCCTTCTCTGGGTGCTGATGATCATGCCAGCAGCTTTACCTTAGTCGCCTTTTACGACACCTCGGTAAGAGTGAGGTTGGCCTATTCTTTTCCGTGGCCGTGTGGTCCCCGGCAGAGTAGAATTGGAATAGTAATCAATACATCATCATCATTAACCACATTTTTGATGCATGGCAAAATAAGCAAGATGCTGTAGGTATATTTTGTGACCTATCCAAAGCATTCGACTGCGTTAATCACCAAACATTATTAATGAAGCTTCAGCATTACGGCCTCACAGATAGCTCTCTGAGCTTAGTACGGTCATACCTAAGTGATAGAATTCAAAAAGTCAATGTTAATGGAACTAATTCTTCTGGCGCCCTTTTACAGATGGGAGTGCCCCAGGGCTGGATATTGGAGCCCTTACTGTTTATTATATATGTAAATGAGGTAATTTACATATATAATAAACAGTAAGGTAGGTATCTTACTTTACTAAAAACTTGTGTGACATAGTATTATTTGCAGATGATACTTCTTTAATTTTTAAAACTAATAGACATAAAGATAACTTTGACGATGTAAATAATGCTCTCACTCAAGTGCGACATTGGTTTACTGTAAATAATTTACTTCTCAATGCTAAAAAAACTAAAAGTGTCAAATTTACATTACAATTACAGTGGGGTTCTCATATTGCAGCTCTGGCAGGGAGACTTAGTTCAGCTGCATATGCAGTCAAAAAAATAAGACATCTGACCGATATTGAAGCAGCCAGACTTGTGTATTTCAGTTATTTTCATAGCGTTATGTCTTATGGTCTGCTGTTATGGGGCTCTGCGGCTGATATTCAAGCTATTTTTGTGCTACAGAAACGAGCTGTCAGGGCCATATACGGACTTAGAAACTTGTTCAAATAAATGAACATTTTAACATTAGCATCACAGTACATCTTTGACTGTATTATGTATGTTTATAAAAATTTAGAAAACTTCCCTCGAAAATCCGACAACTATAACCTAAATACTATAAATAAACACAGGCTTGCTGTTCATCTCAGACTTCATAAGATTGGTAATTCAATCGTAGGAATGAGTATTAAAATATTTAATAAGTTACCACAAAAGCTTGTTGATTTACCAATGCCTAAATTTAAAACACATGTTAAAAATTATTTAATGGCAAAAGCTGATTTAATGGCAAAAGCCGAATACAGTTAATGATTACTTAAATGACAAGAATTTGTGGAAATGATAAACTGTTCGCCTACACCCATGATACTGTACTTAAAAAATTTTGGTGATTAAAAAGAGTAACTGGCGAGTTTCTTGCCGGATCTTCTCGTCAGAATCAACTTTCCGATTCCGGTGGTAGAATCACATTGTATTTATTAATTTCTTAGTATATTTTTTGTATCGACATATATGTTTAATTACATGTATAATATACATAGCTATAATTTATATTTTTTTCATGTATGACGATTTGTAAGAGCTGTATATAAGCCTATGCAAATAAAGTTCTTTTGAATTTTGAATAACAAATTAACTTATTTAGGTAGGATTATGCGCCTAATCTAACTTATACTTGATTTTACTTAAGAAAGTAGAGTCTTTAGATAACTTTAGAACTTGTATAGGATAGAATGTCACTATTTTGCTTAAACAAATGGTGATTTGTTGAATGGTGGATAAAATAAATTACTTACTTTACGAGACGTTAGCATCTCATCTGATTCAAAAAAAATTCTGCGGTTTTGGTATTTAAACAAAAATAATTTAATCATAATACTAATGTACATACGCTTTCAAACAATTTTACTTACAATATTTTAAATTATGTATTGAGATTACATAGGTATTTATCGTACGTACATACATATATCAATAATTTACAAGTTATTTCCGTTTCACAGCTCGCTACAGATAACTATATGGGCTATGGTGTAGAAAAATAGCAAGCTGTCAGATTTTTTAAAATATTTCAACATTTTAATGTTTTTTATTATGTAAAATCTTTCTTTCAAACACATTAACAGTCTTTTAATTTAAAAAGTCAAATATGTTTTATTCTATAAAATTTTTATTGTTAATTATAAATAAAATCAATTCAATTGGTTTTATTTGATGTGGGTCTCTCGGCGACACTATCATCGCGAATATCATTCATTCACGAGAGTCTATGGTCGGATCCGTACGAAAGTGTCCCATACGATGGTATTTCAATGTATTGGCGAAGGTAACGATGGTATATCGACAAAAATAGTTAAATCTGTAAGTGATATAATAAGCAAACACTTAAGTCACATTATAAACCTATGCATTAGCACAGGTATATACCCGGATTCTCTTAAAACATCTGTAGTAAAACCATTACATTAAAAAGAAAGTAGACAACAATGGACAACATTTCAAATTTTTAACATGTCCATATTGTTTTTTTATATGAAAGTAGACAAAAAATTAACAGACCCTTATTTTTTCTTTTTTCAAAATTTGTCCATTTTCATGCATAAAATAATTATTGAAATTCTTTTTATTCTAAATAGACGTAAGCGCCAAATGACGTCATCGGACGGCTGAATACAGCGATATTCCTTTGCTTATCATTGTTTTAATAAAAAAAGGTACTACTGTCAAAGGTAAATAATACTAGTGTCAACATTGTCAACTTCATTCATACATTCAACGTTGACAAGTTGTCTTTTTTTTTGACAGTTACATGTCATGGGTTTGGCATTACGTAAATTTAAAACTATAATGTGCTAAGCAAAGAAATATTTTACATTCTGCCGTCCGATGACGTCATCTTACGTTTTTTAGTTTTTAATTTTTTTCTCAGTAAATAAGCAATATAAAAAATGAATAAATATATACTCGAGCAGCGGAAAAGTAAACAAAGAATTGGTATTTTTTGTTTCAGAGCTTAGCAATTTTGAAATGTTGTCCATTGGAAAACTACAGACCCATTTCGTTGTTGCCTATTATGTCTAAAATTTTTAAGAAGTATATCTCTAAAGAGATCTATCCATATTTAGAAAAAAATAACATACTATGTAAAGAACAAAATGGTTTTAGGCAAAACAAAAATACAAATATGGCTATATTCGAATTCCTAGCATGGCATAGAATGGACAACATTTCAAAATTGCTAAGCTCTGAAACAATAAATACCATTTCTTTATTTACTTTTCCGCTGCGCGAATATATATTTATTAATTTTTTATATTGCTTATATACTGAGAAAAAAATTAAAAACTAAAAAACGTAAGATGACGTCATCGTACGGCAGCATGTAAAATATTTCTTTGCTTAGCACATTATAGTTTTAAATTTACGAAATACCAAACCCATGACATGCAACTGTCAAAAAAAAGACAACTTGTCATCGTTGAATGAATGAATGACGTTGACAATGTTGACACTAGTATTATTTACCTTTGACAGTAGTACCTTTTTTTATTGAAAAAATGATAAGCAATGGAATATCGCTTTATTCAGCCGTCCGATGACGTCATTTGGCGCTTACGTCTATTTAGAATATAAAGAATTTTAATAATTATTTTATGCATGAAAATGGACAAATTTTGAAAAAAGAAAAAATAAGGGTCCGTTCATTTTATGTCTATTTTCATATAAAAAAACAATATGGACATGTTAAAAATATGAAATGTTGTCCAGCGTGATGTTGCCGCTCTGCTTCGCGAGGTCGCGCGCGCCGCCGGCCGGATTGGCAACAACGCATTAAGTAACGAAAAAGTATTGCTACTTTTAACGTTAATTTGGTACCAATATTTTCGATTCGGTACCTACTCAAAGTATCGTTATCCAAGATACCGTTAAATTTTTACCTTTAAGAAAATAACGTTACTTACCGATACTTTTAGTGTGAATTTGGTATCGTTAACAAGCCCTGGTGCAGCCTGATGAACCAAGCGCGCGACGCACGCACACCGAGCACTGTGCGATACATCTTTCAATGCTGCATATGTTTAGCCACCACATCCGGCTTCTAGCTTCACTTTTTGTTTTAACAATTCCAAAATGCGTTGAGTGCAATTCATACAACATTTTTTTCCTGAATAAGCTAGGTATTACTATTTTGAAACCTCTGAACAGGCATCCGTCATGAATTTCTAAATCTGTTTTACATTTAAAATAAGGTAATATATTATTACATTCAATTTTCCGAGGCCACCCTACGTTCATATATTTCATCACTGTTAACTAAACGGGGTCTGTGGACGTTGCTTGTTTTATCTCAGTAAACGTAACCGGTTTCGTGTGCGAATCTATCTTATTATCTTATCTTGCTATTGGGGGCTGACTAGGAATAGCCAGCGACACTTCGACCCAATGGGATCTTTTGTGTCATCGCCATTACCCTATATTCCGACTATCTCCCTGTGAATATATTGCATTATATGCAATATACACTTCAAGGTGTGCGAATCTAAGAAATTTAGGTAAGAATGACAAGTATAGTTCGTTTCAGTATTATTGCACGTACTTATAGGTAAGGATCTCGAGAAATAGTACGCGATCTCATTATTTTTGCTACACACAAATTGAACCTTATAGTTGTACGCCGAAAGAATTATAGCATATCTTTGTAGTCGCGCCGAGGTCGTAATAGAAATTCCTTTGTTTTCGCCTAATATTGACAGAAGAGGCTTATGATTTGTCTCCAGAATGAACGGAGTATCTCTGCCGTAAAGATACTGGTGAAAATGAGTGATTGCAAAAATTATCGCCGTAGCCTCTTTTTAAATTTGGCTATAGTTTCGTTCGCTCGCCGACAGAGCGATTTAAAGGCGAACGCTATCGGCCGCTCGCGGGGTCCGCGGGGAGCGCGTGTGCGAGCACCGCGCCGAGCCCCGCGGGCCCTGCTTCTACGCTTAGCACGAGTGGCGCGCTCGGATCGAAATGCGATAACACCCGCTCTGAAGCTAATTCTCGCTTCGTTGGCTCGAAAGCCGTCTGTTGCCGCGGCTCCCACTGCCACTGTGAGCCGCTGCGGAGCAGTTCGTGGAGCGGGCTCAAGAGTGTCGACGCGTTAGGAATAAAACTACGATAATAATTGACTACTCCCAAAAACCTTTGTACTTCTAGTACATTCGTCGGCGCCGGCGAATTTGATATAGCTTCGACTTTACTCGGACACGTTCGCAGACCGTTTTTATCGATGACGTACCCTAGATAAGTTACTCTGTCTTGAAATAAGGCGCACTTACCCTTATGTAAAGGTTACATAAGCCGTCGCCGCTACGCATACCTACTACAAGCTGATTTGTGACGATTGAGTAATTATGTTTAAACACTTACTGACAAGGCTTTAGCCTGCGATCACCTTTTTCGCTCCCTAGTTTACATAATAATATAAATATTTTTCTTATATTTGCCACTGCCATACTTGCGCTCAGCGTTCATACTGCTTCGTATGTTTTTTTTTTATGGTGTTTAGTTGCAATCATTTAAAGCTATAAAATTGATCACATTCCTCCGTTCCGATCTCTGTATGCCGCCACTGACAAACATAAAGTACCTACATCTAATGTAAATAAATATATCGCACGCCCCGGCGAATAAAGTGGTAAGCGATAGTACGACTTTTTTAATGTTTTTCCATTTTTGGCCTCTAGGGTCACTAACCTATCACCTGAATTTATTTCATATTTTTAAATGCAATATTATTACAATTACAAAACATAACTCCTTTTTTCTAAGAAAAATGAATGGCGATATTAAACGAGAATATTGTAGAAGTCTTATATTACCGTATAAAACTTCACAAATCTATTTTGTATTGAGACAATGCAACATTATTCTGGATAGTTCACCCTAGCGCGAAGTCAGTATTGGATTTTACCACTTTATTCTGGTAAAATATTTACAGCGCGCGTGCTGTATTATATAATATCCAATATACAACTTCACAATTTTTAACTTATTAAATTTACAAGGATATTGCTATGCTTGGCATTATGAAATAGCGAAAAGAGGTGCAATTGAAATGGACAACATTTCAAAATTGCTAAGCTCTGAAACAAAAAATACCAATTCTTTATTTACTTTTCCGCTGCTCGAATATATATTTATTCATTTTTGATATTTCTTATTTACTGAGAAAAAAAATAAAAACTAAAAAACGTAAGATGACGTCATCGGACGGGAGAATGTAAAATATTTCTTTGCTTAGCACATTATAGTTTTAAATTTACGATATGCCAAACCCATGACATGCAACTGTCAAAAAAAAGACAACTTGTCAAAGTTGAATGTATGAATGACGTTGACAATGTTGACACTAGTATTGTTTACCTTTGACAGTAGTACCTTTTTTTTATTAAAACAATGATAAGCAAAGGAATATCGCTGTATTCAGACGTCCGATGACGTCATTTGGCGCTTACGTCTATTTAGAATATAAAGAATTTCAATAATTATTTTATACATGAAAATGGACAAATTTTGAAAAAAGAAAAAATATGGGTCTGTTCATTTTATGTCTATTTTCATATAAAATAACAATATGGACATGTTATAAATATGAAATGTTGTCCATTGGCAGTTGCCTTTTAGATTTTATTGAAAAAGAACACAAGAAGGGTATACAAAATGTTTCATTTTATTCAGATAGTTGCGCTGGGCAGAATAAGAACAAGTATATATTTGCTCTTTATTTGTATGCTGCCAAAAAGTATCATATTAACATCACACACTGATTCTTTGAAGTCGGTCACAGTCAATCAGAAGGGGATGCCATGCATTCTTGTATAGAAAGGGCGAAAAACAAACTGACAATTTACACGCCAGATCAGATGTACGCAATAATACTAAATTGTAAAGTTGAAGGCAATAAATATCAATTGAAAGAGATGCAGCAATGTGATTTTTATAACATAAAAGCGTTAATAGAAAGTCGAAATTGGCTGCGCGATTGTGACGGCAATAAAGTGATGTGGTCAAAAGTAAGGCAGGTTAACACATTGAGCTCAGACCCGGATACTTTGCATTACAAATATGAATATGAAAGTGAATATAGATCCTTAAAAATCTTATCGACAAAGTCAACTCGAGGAAGAAAATCAAAGAAGGCAATTAATTGTTTACCGAATATTCCCAACGAAGACTTGAAACAAGCATATAACAAACCATTTGCTTTACCAAAGCCATTGTACAATGATCTCAACAGTTTGTGTGCAACTGAAGCTATCCCAAAAAATTACCACGGATTTTATAAATCCCTCCGATGTGATGAAACCACCGAACTAAATGAAACTGATTCTGATGAAGAAAGCAATTAAATGTGAAATAAAAAAAAATAAGTGTAAAAAAATCAAAATGAATGAATATGAAAGATGTTTGTGACTATTGAATGATGAAACTAATAAATGATGTCAGTACAGATTGATTGTTTTGTTTTGAATAACTTATTTTACCATTGATACTCGTATTTGTATATAATATACAATATGAAAGAAGTTTGTGACTATTGAATGATGAAACTAATGAATGATGACAGTACAGATTGATTGTTTTGTTTTGTATAACTTATTTTACCATTGATACTCGTATTTGTATATAATATACAATACGAAAGAAGTTTGTGACTATTGAATGATGAAACTAATGAATGATGACAGTACAGATTGATTTGTTTTGTTTTGTATAACTTATTTTACCATTGATACTCGTATTTGTATATAATATACAATACGAAAGAAGTTTGTGACTATTGAATGATGAAACTAATGAATGATGACAGTACAGATTGATTGTTTTGTTTTGTATAACTTATTTTACCATTGATACTCGTATTTGTATATATTATACAATATGAAAGAAGTTTGTGACTATTGAATGATGAAACTAATGAATGATGGCAGTACAGATTGATTGTTTTGTTTTGTATAACTTATTTTACCATTGATACTCGTATTTGTATATAATATACAATACGAAAGAAGTTTGTGGACTATTGAATGATGAAAACTAATGAATGATGACAGTACAGATTGATTGTTTTGTTTTGTATAACTTATTTTACCATTGATACTCGTATTTGTATATAATATACAATACGAAAGAAGTTTGTGACTATTGAATGATGAAACTAATGAATGATGACAGTACAGATTGATTGTTTTGTTTTGTATAACTTATTTTACCATTGATACTCGTATTTGTATATATTATACAATACGAAAGAAGTTTGTGACTATTGAATGATGAAACTAATGAATGATGACAGTACAGATTGATTGTTTTGTTTTGTATAACTTATTTTACCATTGATACTCGTATTTGTATATAATATACAATATGAAAGAAGTTTGTGACTATTGAATGATGAAACTAATGAATGCTGGCAGTACAGATTGATTGTTTTGTTTTTTATAACTTATTTTACCATTGATACTCGTATATGATTATATTATACAATATGAAAGAAATTTGTGAATATTGAATGATGAAACTAATTAATGATGACAGTACAGATTGATTGTTTTGTTTTGTATAACTTATTTTACCATTGATACTCGTATATGATTATATTATATAATATGTAAGAAGTTTGTGACTATTGAATGATGAAACTAATGAATGATGACAGTACAGATTGATTGTTTTGTTTTGTATAACTTATTTTACCATTGATACTCGTATATGATTATATTATACAATATGAAAGAAATTTGTGAATATTGAATGATGAAACTAATTAATGATGACAGTACAGATTGATTGTTTTGTTTTGTATAACTTATTTTACCATTGATACTCGTATATGATTTATATTATACAATATGAAAGAAATTTGTGAATATTGAATGATGAAACTAATTAATGATGACAGTACAGATTGATTGTTTTGTTTTGTATAACTTATTTTACCATTGATACTCGTATATGATTATATTATACAATATGAAAGAAATTTGTGAATATTGAATGATGAAACTAATTAATGATGACAGTACAGATTGATTGTTTTGTTTTGTATAACGTATTTTACCATTGATACTCGCATTTGATATATTATACAATGTGGTAGTTTAATTCCCACAATGGAAGATTAGATAAATAAAACATTTTTATATGGAAATTAAGAATGCCAATTTTTAATAAAAATGTTGATTGATTTTTTTCTTTTACTTCTTTCCTTTTACATTTAATTTTATACTGGATGCCGATCAAAGCACTTTCTATTTATATCTATTTAGACCCCTATTGTATTCTACAGTACAATGCATTGTATTGGGTATATATTATAAAATAAACTTTGTTTTTACTTATACATACAGTCATTTAAAAATTAAACTAGTAAAAATAGTGTTCAGTGTACAAATTATAGAATATTTATATGTACTGTGGTCAAAATCATAGTTTGAAACATGAATTTGAGTTAATTATAGGGAGGCATTTGACATAATGATACTTTAATTTCGTCTAATTCATATTATTTATGTTTCCTTATTAATACAATCAAAAAACACAAATTAAGCAATAATAACTTATATTTTTTATGTTTTTGCATTATGTTGTTAAAGTAATGATTTACATAGAATGATCCGCGAATATGATAATAATCAACGTTTACAATAAAACACTATTTTAAACTTACCTGAATAAAGTGGTAAGAAGTTCTTACTCACAGTACTTTATACAAAGAAAACTAACGAATACTGTCGCTAGGCTTCGCTGCGCTGGGAGTAATGATAGAAAGCAGCAGAGAATAAAGTGTTTATGTCATCTGCGACAAATAAAATATATATTTTTTACGGTATTACATATTTTTGAATTTTTTCCTATGAATTTACAATGATATTATCTTGGTTTTTCAATAATATGTAAAGTTATTACTCTTCTGGCCTCAGCCAGTTACACTGAGAGAACCACGAGGGATTGACGAGTCCACCGGTGCATCACTTCAGCGTCACCATCGTCAGGACCGTAGTACCACCTAGACGGCAATCCGTAACGGCAGCGAACTAGGCCTACCTACCCAACGCACTTATTAATATAATAAAGAATATTTTTTTTGTAAGCGGTTCGATTTTTTATTTATGAAGAAAATCCCACATTAAAAGTGGCTACAGGGAGGTGTTAAGTAGACTACAGGGTGCCGGACTAAGGAGTCCGGCACTCTGTAGTCTACTTAACACCTCCCGCAGCCTACTTGGTGGGTAGCCTCATCAGGTCCTGTACATCATAGGGGTACTAGGCCCTCTGAATGTGGGCCCGCGTGTCGCGGCTGCGGAGCTGATGGCCAGGAGCACGTCGGCGGTGGAGCTGCGCAGAACTAGGAGCGGACGGGCGGATAGGACAACCCGGCAGCGGGCGTGGAGGGCGGTTACGGAAATTGGGCCTCCATCGTCGGCGACACGAAGCAAGGTGGCCACTCACTCCACCTTCAGCTCTGGATCCCTCAGTAGAGCTGGTTGAGCTGCACAGATGCACGTGAAAGGTGAAGGGTGAAGAGGTGAAGAGTTGGGCCTCGAGTTCCGCCTGTGCCTCATTCAAAAATAACAGGCGACCGCACTGAAGGTGAGGTCGACAGAGTGAGGCACCGGGGGCACCGCTTGCGACATAGGACGACAGACCTTAACAATATGGGAGTATAAAAGTAAAAAGGTGTAAAAGGCCAGACTTGACCTCTAGGTTTCCTCCAGGCTACATGCCAGAAGAGAAACTTAAAGGCGCGAAAATAATTTAGAAGTCAAAACAGCCGAAAATGAGAAAATTTTGAATATAAAAACAACAGAACAAAAATTCAAAAGTACTTTATTTGCACAGGCTTATAATATACAGCTCTTACAATCGTCGTCTTACAATCGGAAAGTTGATTCTGACGAGAAGATCCGGCTAGAAACTCGCCAAGTTACTCTTTTTAATCACCAAATTTTTTTTAAGTACAAGTATCTGGGTGCAGGCGAACAGTTTATCATTTTCCACAAATTCTTGTCATTTAAGTAATCATTAACTGTATAATAGGCTTGTGCCATTAAATAATTTTTAACATGTGTTTTAAATTTAGGCATTGGTAAATCTTATTGATTTTGCTTTTGTGGTAACTTATTAAATATTTTAATACTCATTCCTACGGTTGAATTACCAATCTTATGAAGTCTGAGATGTGGAACAGCAAGCCTGTGTTTATTTCTAGTATTTAGGTTATGGTTGTCGGATTTTCGAGGGAAGTTTTCAAAGTTTTTATAAACATACATAATACAGTCAAAGATGTACTGTGATGCTAATGTTAAAATGTTAATTTCTTTGAACAAGTTTCTAAGTGAGTCTCGTGGCCAAAGTCCGTATATGGCCCTGACAGCTCGTTTCTGTAGCACAAAAATAGCTTGAATATCAGCCGCAGAGCCCCATAACAGCTGTAAGCGACGCTTTTGTATATCTTGGTTCATAATTTCAAACGGTTTAAATGTAATAATGGCAAAATATGTATGTACCTATATTCGGGTGGTGTATGGTTCAATGTTTGTAAGGCGCGAGGAGTGCGAGGGGTGTGAAGGGCCAGCGGGAGGAAAATTGCTCGTTAACAAGAACTTTAAACAAAATAGTCTCTAACAGCGTACCCCACGCCACGCCGCACGCTCACGTTTTTTCTAACGTTGTATGTGTAACCAGCCTTTAAAAATATAGCCAGTTAAGTTTTGGATTTTACCCTAAAATTGACTTTCATTTTGCGTGCCTTATCTACAAGCCTACACTGGTCTTCGAGCAGGATCGTCAAGTTTTTTTTACACGCCGCAGCGGAAGATAATGGTGAACACGCGCAGTACCGCACGCCGAGAAAGGGAAGGACAATGGACAACATTTCAAAATTGCTAAGTCTCTGAAACAAAAAATACCAATTCTTTGTTACTTTCCGCTGCTCGAATATATATTTATTAATTTTTTATTGCTTATTTACTGAGAAAAAAAATAAAAACTAAAAAAACGTAGTAAGATGGGACGTCATCGGACGGCAGAATGTAAAATTATTTCCTTTGCTTAGCACATTATAGTTTTAAATTTACGTAATGCCAAACTCATGACATTTAAACTGTCAAAAAAAAAGACAAATTCGTCAACGTTGAATGTATGGAATGACGTTGACAATGTTGACACTAGTATTATTTACCTTTGACAGTAGTACCTTTTTTTTTATTTAAAACAATGATAAGCAAAGGAATATCGCTGTATTCAGCCGTCCGATGGACGTCATTTGGCGCTTACGCTCTATTTAGAATAAAAAGAATTTCAATAATTATTTCATGCATGAAAATGGGACAAATTTTTGAAAAAAGAAAAAATACTGGGTCTGTTCATTTTATGTCTACTTTCCTGTAAAAAAAACAATTATGGACATGTTTAAAAAATATGAAATGTTGTCCATTGAAGGGTACAAGTGAACCCGCAGCCAAAATGGAAAATAAAGAAGATTTTGATTTTGAAAGACCTGGAAGAAGTGCTATTAGTGTTAAAGAGGAAACATTAAAAAAAGATAGTCTCGCAAAGAAAAAAAACACACCTACCGCACATTCGTCCGTAAAATCAAAATCAGCAAAAACAAAGAAGTCTTCGTCATCTGCGGGGCTGGCAGCGAAGAAGAAGCTGGGAGCTGGAAGCGGCACAACAGGAGCTCAAATACAAATGAATCTTATAAAGAAGAAGCTAGAAGCAGATCTAGCATCAGTGGATGGAAAAATACAGTCC